>JAUMHH010111086.1:0-65198 GCA_032359455.1 Chlamys rubida
CGCAACTAGGTGCTCTTTGGTATATGATTTCTACATCAGTTATGACACCTGTCACGAGATCACGAGTCGAATACAGGAAAACCTGTAAATATTAGGTATATTGGGAATGTTTTTAATCACTGTAGAAGTTAAATATACCCAGTTGTCCATAAGGTTATCATAACGAATATCATAACGAATATCATAACGAATATACCCAGTTGTCCATAAGGTTATCATAACGAATATAGGTATGTAAGGTAGTAAACATTGACTGAACGATGTTTTTGCCAATAGTGTATACATGTATCGATATCTATGTATACTCAACTCTGAAACTTAAGGAGCCCCGTACCTCTGCGAATAACGGTAACGCATCGTTTGAAACTAATCTTCCCAACATGGCTATAGCTTTAATAAATCGCTTCGGAAGAGAAAATCATACCTTCGGGGATTTGTTTGAGATATAATAGATATGAAATAAACTAAATATAATCATCAACAGCGTCTTGAGTAAAACAAAATCTGTGGTGCTAGACCGGGATTCGAACCCTGGACTTCAGATTGATATATTAGCGCTCTAACTGATTGCGCTGCCTGGTCAACAGAAGTGTATTGTCCCAACTGTGCTATAATTATATCTGAACGGAAGTTAAGAGAAGGTTCCTGTATATAGGAAAAATAACAGTGCAGCGGGACTGGGATCCTTCAAACAAGCTTGTATGTATGTTACTACTGAGGAAAGTAAACAATTATCAAAAAGCACCTAATCTATCATTTTAATACCAGACAATGTCATTGGGGTGTTGTAGTAGTATTGTCTTAAGATGCGGTGTCTTTAAACAGCTAATGACAGCGCAGAGATGTTTATAGAACAGCTTTCCGATATAATTGTTGAGCATCCTCTGATGTCATGATTAAATGATCCGTGTATTCTGCTAAGTGATGTAACAACTAACAGTAGCAGGACCTCCATTGCTATAGATATAGAGTTTACATTGGTATAATCAACACACCACTGTATGTAATGAAGGGGGTAATAGACCCAGGTGTTATGTGGAAATCTGGTTATTGTTTTGTTTAAATAACACCCTTTATTTAAGTTATATATATCATAACACTTAGTGAACACCATCAAATATACTTTCTTTAAGTAGCATATGTGATAACACTTAGCGAACACCATCAAATATACTTTCTATCAGTAACGTGTAATGCCACCTATACGTCACTAGTGAAAACGAGATAATGTCTGTTGAATACAAAAATGCCGAGAACTTTTAATGTATATTTATACATCATTTATTTTTGTTTTGTTTGTATGATCTTGTTTTATTTTAATTTACAACAAAAGGTGTCATTTTAGATTGCTACATACATTCTACAATGAAACTCGTCTCAGTCCAACTAACTTTATGAAACTCGTTAAAGCTGGTTAAATTGAAACGTTGTATTGGAAACGCTTTTCGAAACTTTTACATCATGTGTAAATCTTAGCAACTAGACCCACTGTTGACAGGAACTGCACAAACGTATTTGATAGCAGCGAATATAGTATTCATACTTTAGCGATTATATCGTCAAAAGGCTGTTCTAACCACACCGATTATATCGCCATTTTCATCCCAGTTGGATCGATTTTAGTGTTACAATATCCAATAGCATTTTGTAACTCAGATGTACACGTGACATAACATCTACAGTTGTATATGTATATTGTATTGAAACACTGACAAGTATGAAAACTTCTTTTCGAGAGCTGTTGAATCATTTCTAGTATAACGTGATAGCAGTAATTTCTTAATATATCTCAATCTGTTTTACTTTGCCTGCCAATTACCAATTGTTCCAGAGTAAGGTAACACTCATCAGCTGCGTCTTTAGTTTCCTAGATGTAGAGTTATAACAAACAAATTCCCTAAACCCAATGAATAATAATCATTGAGGAAGTAATCTAGATTTGTTGACAATCGTTCTCCTGAGAATCATGTGCTATCGTAATCATGGATATTTGCAAAATCCACCAGTTTGTATGCCGATTGGCCTACACAGACTCGTGTAATCAGTGATATGTATGCCGTTTTGTGCGGTCCCCGACCAGTCATAGATAGCTCAGATTAGGAATGTCCTCGCGAACATGGCTCTATCAATCAACCTCTCACAACCCCGATCAACAGGCCCATTACATAGTATCAATGAATTTCCGGAAACAAGAGCTTCACTGGCTCGTTGTTGGATTTTTATAATTCCAGCAACAAGTTTTAATTGTAAAAACTGGAAAAATCTGGAGGATGCTTTCTATTTATTTTGTAATTATCAGATGTATGTCTCATTTGATGACTCGTTCGTATTTTTCACAATTTTACTTAAATATTTTGTTATGATTGCACCATCCGTCGTTTTAATGTCTTACTTATATTCCCGCAATGTACTTTTCGATACAATATCCTTTATTCTAAAAATAGAAGACATTAAGTGAAATTGTGTTTTTCGCTTCATATGTTTTTTTTATTTTTTAATTCGATCATTTATAACATATTTATACTTTCATAACCACTTAAATACATTGTATCGCACTCACACTATGTCAACCTATCAAAGACAGTTTCAAGTTTCGAGCCTACGGTTTTAATTTGATTATTGTTACGCCATTTCAGTGATATCACAAATCTTCCCCACATTTCGAACAATTTCGAAAATTTATTATCAATTGATTTTCAAAGTTATTTGATAAGATGAATGAAGAAATCAGTTGTATTCTATTTTTAGTCAAAATACTATATTTCTGAGCAGAAGTGCAGACACACATTCAAAACACTGCAGTGCATCAATTATTTTGTCTGCAAGCCCGTTTGCAATTATGGGATAGAAACCTTAATGAAATCAAACACCATATTGGCAGCATTTTTGACAATGTTTGATTGAAATATTCTTATTTCGTTTTCTCTTTCGAATTAACTGTTTGTTTATACTTATACTATATCGAAAATAAAACATGCCTTCTGAACTATGTAAACAGTTTAGTTTTCAAACGACTGAGGTTTGCAATTCCTAAAAAAAACAGGAGTGAAATTAGGCGTATCCTTCCACTTGGACTAGCCTGGCTGGGTAAGAAGAGTCACAAGGACCTATATGTCTGATCTCTGTGGCCGCCGTGGCGGAACCCCTTCACCACAAAGACCCGCCATACGACCCAGCTATATAACACACGGGGTGTGAAGGAGGGAGAACCACAATATATGAATTGTATAGACCCCATAACGTTTCAAGAAGATGTTATGTCAAATAACTTAAGATCAAATTCTAACTTGTTTATTGAGTTATTTTTTTCTTCAAATTAACAAATTATATTTTATAACATCACCTTAATACTCATTTAAGGCAAAGACATCATTTTGAAAAAAAATAATATGGGTTTGTGTCAATTCCTCGTTTCGGAAAATCCTATTGGTGAGATGGAGCAGGTTTTATAGCAGCCGTAAAACAAATGATGCTTTGTCAATATTTCTGTAGTCTATCATACAGTGCAATTACAATTATACTGTAGTTCTATGATCATAGTGTATCCACACATATCCGTATTACCCCTGAACACCCTCCGTACCGTAAAGTTGTTGAATTTGGGTAAACGTGTGTATCGGCCCTCGATATTGAATATGTCCAACCTACCCCACAGCACGCAAACCTCCCGATCCAGGTTTCACGAGCCGCCTTTGTAGTGCAGGGTCGGCGATCTTAAGTTCCTTTGATCTGTGGACTTTTAAACTGATCACGGTTCCGTATTGTAGGGCGGTCTCTATTGGTCCCCCTCCGTACTAGGTGTCCGACCCCAGTCCCCCATCTGATACTCACGCTATCATTACATAGACCCGATAGTATCAAGCCGGGTCATGCTGAAGAATTGGTTACCAGGACGATAACATATCTACATCAATGAAATGTTTGAAACTTTACAAGCGCCGTGAAGATGACTCTTGAGATCACATTTGTTACATGTTGAAGTGTAAAATTCATTTGTCAGGATTTAGTATCTGTGTTTTCTTTTTCAGACTTGGCATTTTGTCAGAGTTATAGAAATTTGGAATAGTATAAGGGTGTCCGACCATGTAGTGTGTGGTCAACATGTTATGGTGTTATTTGGAATACAACGGCTTGAGGGACTATTTAAAAGCGTATGTGTGAATATGTCTGAAAATTCTTTAAGAACTATTCTGTTTTAAGAACAGGGAAACACCTATATAAGTCAGTGTATGTTTGAACATCAGGATTTACTTCGTTTATGGCGGTCAAACTGACCCTTGTAGCAAGCCTAAACTTTCAATTCAAATAGTACAAACAATGCATACGACTGAGTACGTTTTTTAGGCTTTCTTGTGCAATATTTACTTGAGGAGAAACGAGGTAAGGCAGCACCTTTTCAAATGTAAGTTCGTCACTACAGAAAGCCAAACTAAGTAAATGTTAGACTGCACCATGTGGTCATTTCGTTCATTTAGAACACATCAGAGGTGTTTCAGGCCAAACTAAGTAAATATTTGGCTGCACCATATAGTCATTCCGTTCATTTAGAACACATCAGAGGTGTTTCAGGCGAAACTAAGTAAATGTTTGGCTGCACCATATGGTCACTTCGTCCATTTAGAACACATCAGAGGTGTTTCAGGCGAAACTAAGTAAATGTTTGGCTGCACCATATGGTCACTTCGTTCATTTAGAACACATCAGAGGTGTTTCAGGCCAAACAGAGTAAATGTTTGGCTGCACCATATGGTCACTTCGTTCATTTAGAACACATCAGAGGTGTTTCAGGCCATAACAAAAGAAGTTCGTGTCTGAAGTGTCCCAAAACATTTGTAGAAATATAGGAAAAAGAGGAAAGGTGTTTATAAACCTTTTGAGAGGTTACAAATTCAAACCTTTCGGCTACAATTGGTAAGGTATTATAAAACTAGTATACCATATAAACCTGTCAAGAAAATATTCTAGCTGCACGGTTACATTGGAAATACCACAGGAATGCTTTAGACATTTTTTCTGTTCTCCAACTTATCTAACTTTTGAACGTATCTAAGTTTTGAAACGTGTCATAATTCCTAAAGATATAAACATGTAAAATAACAAAAATAAACTTACATGTGAATACGTAATGTTATAAAACCTCGTAAGATTATGTTTATCATAATCAATTTTCATATGTTTATATATCTGATTTAACCAATAATATATTTTACTCAAAATGCATCCATTGCCTTTTCAGGTAGGGATCAAATTCGTGAAATAATAAAAAAAGAGATAATACACAGACCTAGAGTGATAAGATATTTAACACTCATTAACTGGTCATTAAATTGAATACACACACTTTCAGCAGAGAGAAATATGAATTTCATTACCTTTTATCAAAGGTGATGAAATTGCAGATGCCGGATAAGATTGGGTAATACCTATGTATGAAAATAAAAGAATTAATATTTTAACAAAATGATTGGCCTTTTTTCCAGAAACATCACTCATCACCTCAGCGAGCAGTTGGGTGATTTAGCCAAAGCGAACAAAGGACTATACCGTTGCTCGCGACGAATACCATCACATATAAATAGCACGTGATTACGGTCATATACTTGGCGCGCATTTTGAAAGTCAATATTTTTCAAGTAAGAACACGATCAAATAAATTGAGAGTTAGTTTTCAATTACATTCTATATGAATCTGATTCATTTGTCAAGATACTTCAATACTTTAATAATTATGCTGGCGCTTCGTAATCAAGATGATATTTGTTTTCTATCATATTCCTGAAAATACAGACTTACACCAGCATCTAAGCTTTTGTAAAGAGTCCTCCAATCGCATTTGCTTTGCTACTAGCTTAACTCCCCCTTGTTTGTAACTTATGTCTAGAATCAGACATCCAATTGATCAAACGTATACGAGTCTATTGTTGTGTGTGAATAATTCAGTATCCTAGTTAATGGGATTGGTCAGAGTAACCAACGACACCATCTACTGATACTTATGAAGAACAATTAACTAGATGGTTTATATTGTATAGAATAATAAACTGATAGAAAATTCTTATGTTCCAGTGCACTAACCGCTAATATATAGATTGTTGTATATATGAACTTATTCGGTTGTAATATATGGAGACCACTTTTTTGTGAGCAACAGTCATGCAGTTTCAAAACGAAACGTGCAATAACCCACCAAAATATTTGAGTTGACAAGAACCCAATCGAGTTTTTGAATCAGCTTCTGTATCTAACAGTAAAGTTGATATATCTACTTTTTCTGATTGTATATTTTCAAATCAGTTTTAGTTTAACATGATTTATGTGATGCAATATTCGGTATTTGTTTAGATATGTCAATAATACAGGCGATCTCAACCTGGTGTAAGGTTAGGAGGAGATGGGGCAAACAAACTTTTGAAACTATACTTGAACATTTATGTGCATGCAGTTCATCTAAACTTCATCACCTGCAAAGTTAAATGTGACACTTACTTGCTTGTTATGGGGAGGGGGAACTGGAAACTTTGGGGTTTTGTCTGATGATAGTTTATCTATTGTCTTTCATTTTACGGACACTGCGTTACATGAGTATATTCTCTATGATACTGATAACGTAATTCATAAACAATTGAAACATTTGATGCAAATTCATTTTAATAACCCTTGTGGAATCCTTCTTTGCAGACCATGACTCATTCCAAAACTGGTATACATGTTAGATTACAAAAAGGCAGAAAATATACACATTTTTAAAGAAAGCATACATCGAGGAACTTTTCAAAAGTAATCCATGCATTTCTTACGGCAACATCATTCCCTTTGTTAGCGTATGCAGAAACCAAATTAATGCTTGCTATTTAATCATTGGAATGTTTAAACTGTGTCCACTGTTTCTCATGATTTTTTATTGCTTAATAACAATCCACTGTTATGCTTATACAATTATCAGGATAATTAGTGCTGTCTTATTCTTAAGCATAATGTTAACAAAAAGTGTATATGACATATCCAAACTACAGCGAATTGCATATTTTTTATTCAAATTGTACCAAACTCATGGTACAAGCATCAATATCAACTTAATCAGTTGGTGTTGGTTTGTCTCAAAGTGGATGAGGGAAACCAAATTCTTAGCAGTATGTAGCTTTCATCTGAAATATCCAAAAACGATATCAGGACAAAACTTAACCAAAATATGATCGAGACAGAATCACATAGAACACTATGTCAAATTTGATTTATATTGAGTAGCTTCCCTTTTTAAAAGTTTAATAAAACTGTTAATAAAACCTATGCTTTTTTGGTTTTGAGTGTGTAGTATAACATTGATGCTATCCATTGGCATGAAGTTCGTGCATTAACACCACAACTCGGTCAAGTTGTCTTGACATCCTTTGTTCTACTATAACACACTGGATGTAGTCGAGTTATAGAACTAACAGTAACAAAATCCATATTTGTCAATGAAATTTTGTTCAATTCGTGTATCGTTAGAACCTTACCACACAAATAAATACATGATAACATAGTACTATGATAATGGGGTGGCAATTGCTTTACGGGCATGCCATTAACAACACATGCACGAAATATATAGATTGTTATGTCAAGAACAACCGTTTTGTAACCCTTTAAATGGACATCAATTGTAGGTACAGATTTCCCCCAAAACGAACATTTCTTAAAACAACTGTGCATTGGACGATATCATAGCATTGTTACCTGAATACAACGTGATTATTAACTATTCTGGTACATCTTGTAATGGGGTTTGCTGGTTAGAGACCTATCAACTTATCCCTTTTGATTGCATTAAAGAGCAGAAAAGGTATCACTCTACCTGATTGGCTAAAATACACAGTTTATAGCAATAGTCTGGTATATAGAGAGATAATTGAGTTATATTAATCGTTTTAAAAATTATTTTTATAGATTTTCTCTTAAACGACACTACATACAATGCCTGAATACACTTAAAGTTATAAACACATTATAATTACAATAAGGATTATCTGATATTCATTCTAAGCCAAGAGATGCAAAATGCATTCTCAAAGTCATTAAAACAAAAAAATACAACATAACAAAGGAAATATATACAAACACGTGAAATATTTGGTGTTTGAAGATTCAGCATATACTCCACCAAATGGGACGCTCGTCATACTATCTGCTGTTGGTTCTTCCAAAGTGTGTCAGTTACTTATTTCATAGTACCAATACAAAGGTTATCTATAACCATCGTTAATTATGCAACTGTTCAGCACTTAATGCTTAGCATATGTAAACTTTAAGGTGGTGACGGAAGTAACGTGTTTAATAGCATGATATAGCGTCAATATTTGTAAGAACAGGATACACCTTTGTAGCATTAACCTAGTGTAGACACCTTTCATGTCTTTCATACATATTTTCTTTACATGGAATCCCGGTAATGTGTTGCTCTCCAATGGTAAACTTACTTTATCAATTATATTTCCAGGGTTAAAGATATTTCAAATTGAATCTACGGGCAGTATTAATGTTTCTACAGTAGATTTTAACTGCAGTTTCCTGATTATTTGAGACTGTCTTATCGTTAACTAGATCTTGGCAGATACCATTTATATATATCGTTGGTCATTGCATAAGTACTTCTTACATATAAATAGTTCGGTTTTGCCATTTGGGTTTAAACTCTAGTTAACATTAAGTTCGTTGTTCTGAAGGTATTATCAAAACCATAAATATACGATAACAAACCATCAACATATTTCCGTGCATATCTTTGATTATCCATCCTTAGCTGTTAAATATTGCACATACGTTCTGTATCAAGTATGCTATTTTGGTCCCTGTTGAATGTGAGATCCAAATACATGTATTTACCCAGTTAATTTCGTCTGAGTAATAATTTTGAACAAAATTGTCTTTGCACGAGATTAATGCTCACCCGCCAAGCAACGTTTTTAAGTTAATGTTACCACTTATCTGCAAACATAAACCAAAATGACAGTGTCAATTTTTTTTCTTTAATTTTTTCTTTTTTCAAAATGTTTTGATACATATACATCAACCAGACATACAGTACACCTAATTCTTATTTTCTTCTTTTTTAATTTTTTCTGAGATTTTGCGATCTGAAGTGGTGCAATTTGATGTTCAATGTTTTCAAACAAAATTTCATACCATCGGGTATTGCATTAGAAGAAATATCCAGAACTCGATTCCATTCATTATTTGAGTAGTTCAAGGAAGTTTACGTCTCTGTTTTATGTACTTCAGGATATATATTCTGTTTATTTTGAATAAGCACTATTTGTAATGTAATTGACTTCCACATCACAACCTAACATATTTGCACCTGGTTATTAGTACAATGTATATCAAGATTAATAAAAAGTCCCCATACAAGAACTCAGAATTTCTCGCCTGTGACCGCAAGGACGACCGAACCTCAAAATGGAAGAAAAGTAGCCTAACAGTTCAAACACAGCTCTACTTACCAGTTTGTATATGCCCTACAGTGAAGCTTGATATATATGAGGACGTTTATGATAATATTATAACATGTCAATGTATTTTACTAAGGCTGTTATAAACAAAACAAA
This sequence comes from Chlamys rubida, assembly GCA_032359455.1. NCBI lineage: Eukaryota > Metazoa > Mollusca > Bivalvia > Pectinida > Pectinidae > Chlamys > Chlamys rubida. The sequence goes on from JAUMHH010111086.1 coordinate 9,585, forward strand.
AATTGAGGGGATACGCAAAGAAAAGCTGAGGAGATGCCAAAACAGGGGGGAAATGGTATAAACGGATTTGGGGTGAGGTCAAAGTAAAGAGAAATGAAACAATAACAGCTGTGGAGACAAAACAAAACAAAAGGAAAGGCAACATGAACGGAGACGTCGACACTTACCTGGTAGAAACAGAAGACAAACCAAAGCAAAAGGGAAGACAACACATGGGACTAAGGAGACACCAACGCAAAATGCACGACAACACCGGAACTTAGATAATATAAAAAATAAAATTAACACTAGCACAGACACTTAGGAAATATCAATAGGAAAAACAACAACAGGAACTTAGGAGACATCGAAACAATAGGAAAGACAACATAGAAACCTAAGAGATATTAAAACAATAGAAAAGAAAAGAAAACAAAAAGAATATGAGAGACAAAACAAACATAAACTTAAGAAACACCAAAACAAATAGAAAGACAATAGAGGAACTAATGGCATTCTAATCTCATTTTTGCACACAAAAATAATGGTTTAAGACGTATATTCTACAGTAAATACATCGTGCTTTATTCTTTCAGTATTTCTGTATTTATACTCTGCTTTAATGTTAGATAAATCGACATTTTTCTGTACATGCAATGTGGTTTTCGAAGGATTATATGAATCCTTCACTAAACTACAAGTATCGCATATTTTACTATGTTTTTTTGTGTTCTTTATAACTTTAGAATGTTTACCTGTTTCAAAGATAATTTTCCCAATAATGAGTAACTAAGGGAGGTAACTAGAGTTATGCTGCTCAAAAACCACAGCATTTATTTACAAACACCCTTCAACAGTATCGATTATAGCATGCAGAGGCTTATGCGTCGGAATCTTGGTATGAAGCACGTATAATGTTTACTTTTTTATTTAATATACAGAGCTAACAGAGTGAAACGTAGCATCTGCCCCGCCTACGTTACATATTTCTTAAAAACGAAACTCCTTTACACATATTTTCTTATTTCGGTATAAATATTTGATCTATTTTTGCTTAAATCTCAAAATAATAACTGAAATATTCCTGGAAAATAAATGCTGTTTATACCATATAGCCTTGGGACATTGCTGTAGAGAGTCGGGTATTATCTTGGATTTAAAGTTAAATTTGGATCACAGAACAAGCTCTGTCACACAAGTTAAATGTTTATAATTATAAACTGTGGGGAACTGTTTCCTTGCCCTGTCTTGAGTTTGACGTGCACACTTGTGCACTGCTTGGTGTACGTGGAGCAGAAGAAATACATATAGAATGTTTGGTCATATAATATGCATTTATGAAAAAACTAAATCAATATGCAATTACTTTTAGTGTAGTAAAAGTTGCATTATATATAGTATTGTATATGTTGTTGTTTCGCTAATATTAAATTTGACAAATAAATGGAAATTACCTCATGACATAAACAAATAGCAAGTGAAGCGATTTTTTTTTACATGCCTAAATTAGCTATTCTAATGGAGAAGATTTTATTAAATGCAAATAAATAATATGTATACAGTGTTATTTTCCGCTTCGTTTCAGCGTAAACATTATTTTAAATTTCAAGATTTTAGTCAAACGAAAATTGTTTTCAATTAAAAGGTAAAATAGTAACTGTATACTGAATATTTAAATACCGAATAAATAAAGCAGACAATATCGATATCAACGGTTTTACTAAATTTTTATCTCAGGTTTTAAAAAATGCTTGATAATGAACCAATATGGAAGAACAAAGTGTTTTCATCAGAAAAAAACAACATTTTTCAGTGTGTCATTTCTTTTTTATCTTTTGTTGACAATTTTGTTAAAGGAAGTTATAATTTAGATGGTTTTTCAGTGAGAATAACATATTCTCAAGTCAAACGAAAGAATAACCTTTTGATAATTATATTACTATTTGATATTTAACATTTTCATTAAGGAAAAATAAAATGTAAATATCTATACATCTTATTACACGGTGTATTTTGTATAGATATATTTTAAAGGCACTCCTGTACGAGTAAGTGCGTAATAAAGACACGACACAAACAGACAAATGGGTAGAAAATCCATCTATAACAACACAGACAGGTGGCAATTTAGACCCAAGAAAAATATGTTTCGGTTAGGTCGCAAAAGTATTTTGCTTTAAGTTGGGACACAACTAATGTATCACTTTAAACGAAGAGTACAAATACAAAAGGACGAACGAAAAGAAAATAAATTACCTGGGGCTTGGTGAGTGGCTAGCCACACACAAACTCGGACACACACGCACTGATACATATATACAACGTTACTGATGCGACTCTTTGTTTTGTAGATGGCTTACACAGGAGTTGTTAATATCATTTAGGTCACATGACAAGAAATTTACACTTTAACTGTACATTGTACAACGCCCTCATAACGCTATGCCGCTTTTGATCCACTGTAGCACCGGTGGACGTCGTGGGCAGAGTAAAGTTGATATTTCTTATAAATTAGTTTTCAATCCCTCGAAAATATACTACATAGATTAACTTTTGTAAACATCGAACAATTGACCTATAAGGTGAACTCTGCCATCTATAATATATTTACCAATTGTTCATTAATTCTGGATTACTAAATTATACAAATGCTTTTATGAAATTGTAGAATTATGTTCTATTCATATTATTGAATTTCACTGTTGCCAGTATTGTTTTTGCCACAATTTTAGCAGTATGTGTACGTTTATTTAAAAATTATTTCGTGAAACATTTATACTTCGGATATTTAATAGAAAAGCAAAAAGATTCGAGCGTTATTCCCTGCATCAATACAAATGTTGTCCGTAAACTACATCCATTGTTAAAAATACTGAGATAGAAAAATTTACCTAAGAATAGAAAACTCTTAAAAAGCTATTAACGTATTGTAATATTGCTATTTTAAATTTCAACTTTTAATTATTATTGCATCAATTACATCTTCATATATATTCACATTCGTTAAGCATTTCAATCGTTTAGTTCAAGTACTGTTGATTTATATACATATATACTTTTTGTATAAATATTCAAATATTCAAAACCCTATGACAGTTCCTATTTGCACTCAATCAATATATAGAAAAGTACAAGTCTTCCGAAAAACTTCTAAAAGTTCTGAATAACAACAGCACCGCCAACTGATGCATCATGAATTATTAATATAATATACTTGCATGATCGATATAAAAAACCTTGTGTGTGACGTCGTTTCGATTTATGTATTGGATATGATAATTTGCTGATTTGGATATAGAGATTTATGTAAATAATCAAAATCATCATAAAAATGGAAACAGAACAAAACATGATATTTGATCTGAGTTATTATAACCTTATTTAAAACAGTAGATTCTTCAAAAATCTGAGAAGGCGTTAAAACTAGATGTATTGACATATATATTTGACAAAGGTTACTTTCTGTTGTTTGATCAGATAGTTTATTTCGGGAATTATATATATATATATTTCTGATTTTAAGCAGTAAATACCAAACAAAACACCGTAAATTCATTGTATAATAAATTTAAAGAAATATATGCATTGAATACATTTATAGATACGTGTATAAAAGATTCACACAATAAATTGACAATATATAACACAATGCTATAGATATACAAACTAGTGTATTTTACTCATGGAATGAAAATAAAAAACTTAGCAAAATACGACTTGTCTAATTTAAATTTTAAATACAAATATAATTGTTTTATTTTTTTCCGGAATGCAGACGGGTGTGTTTATTTAATTATATACCCAGTTAACGTATTTTGTTACAACCATTTACAGTGAAAATAAACACGAAAAACGATACCGCTGTCGCGTTTAAATATTAAGAAAACTGGAAACGAAAAACAGACGGGTCACTGTGTTTGTTCATTTTGCCGAACTGTGTGTCATGTACATTGTGTGAGAAGGAGATTTTGCCTAACTGTAGCTGCCTGTATGGGTGTTCTTTCCAAATTGAAGGGGACGACTTGAGACGCAGAGTAAGGGGGGTTTAATGAAGGCTGACCCGGCGAGCCCGTTGAAATAGCCGCTACCTCTCCCCAATGGTATTCAAACGAGAATTAGATACGGCTTAACGAAAAACCATCGTGAACCGAAAACTAATTCTCAACAAACAAGTCGACAATCTAATTGTAAAGAAGATATGGGGAAATAGGCTGCCATTGCCGGTCTACAGGAGTTAAGTAATTTTACAGAACTCTCTGGGGGCTTTACGACTGTGCGTTTGTTATGAATTATATATATTCTATTTCAAAGAAAATAAAAACTGTGTTCATGCCTTGTTTACCCCTCTGATGATTTAGGAATAAATACCACTAACATATGTTCGCTATACATTATACAATACAATCAGGTTCTGTGACTTTTGTTTTTGTTTATTGATAATTAAGAATATCAATAATATTATTTTGTTCATTTTTTTTAAAAGGTGATACATTTTATCTGTGTTTGTATTGTTAAATTGATTATCTTAATAAATAAATAATTGATACGTTATTAAAATCATGTTAATTTCATTAAAACAAGCAATGAGTAAAACTGTCATAAATATTAAGATATTTAGCTTAAATTAATATGGTAGTCATTGATAGTAGCAATATGCATACATATTTGTTAATAGGGTTTTGACATATTTGTTTGTTTTTACACTTGTCAGTCAGTTTATAGTAATAAAGTCTCCTACTAACTTATTGAAATACTTAAAAGGGTTTTTATTAAAAACACTATAAGTGTGTTTGAACAGTTATTATGTTATCAAAATATTTTCCTATGTGTTATTGAAGGTACAATTATCAATTTGTATCACAAAATATTGTCATCGAATTTATCGTATTATTTCATCCGTAAACAATTTTCACACAAAACGACTAAAACTAAATAAATTCAGCCTGACCGATCAGAGAGTTTACATCGTGACAGAACATAACTGTGGCAGAGGAGAACTTGTTCCCAGTTCACCTTCTGAACTCGTTCTTTGTAAACCCATTGCACGTATCACCAATTTTGAATTAAGCTTTGTCTCCCCCAGCGCGTTCGGATGTGTGTCGTAGAGGGGTGGCTACATAGACTTACACACAAACCTATGTATGTGATGTATGTGTTTTTAAGTGGCCGCCTTTGAGTTGACTGTATTAACATGTTGGTGAAGAATTGTTAGATTATCTTCAATCGGGGAATCAACACTCAGATTTAAAACCCATTACTCACTTTTAGGCTAGCCCAGCGTAAATTTCGCCGGGCTATCCATTGGTAAATAAATACAATTAGATGTCTTTTTCTAAGTAATATCAACACAGAACCTTATTATTGTTATCAACAAATTTAAAATTGATTAATAGTGTTTGAAAAATATTTCTATATGTTGTTTTATAATGTTTCTATCATAATTAATTCAACGCTAATTAACTGTTTACGGTTACACATGGGCTTTTTAGATGTCAATTTCAGTCTCATCGTTCATGGTTTTTAACGTAATATACCCGTAAATAAAAGATATCTATTTGTACTTTTATGTGATAATCATTCAAATATATATTCACTTTAAATATAACAATTTTCTGTGCATATTTATTTAACACTAGCATATTTCCTCCCCATAAGGGTAAGCAAGAATGCAAATGACAACCGAATCATTATTAGAGTATATTACACATAATTGTATTTATCTTATATTTAAGTACAACAATATAAACAACTATTAAGGACACTTTAGGGAACATCGTAAATGTATTATGTACCAAAACAAAGATATCTATCATTTCATTTTTGAATTTAGAACATTTTAATAATTCATTTCAATATTTTCATTTCTTTAAATACACCTTATCAACAAAGCAATTTCAGCTGTTCTTTAGTTGTTCTTTTGTATTTTTAAGTGTTTGTTTAGATGACAACATAATTCTTTAATTTTATATAGTTCAACTGAAGTTTTAATGAAATTAAACTTATTACTAAGAATTGTACGAGTGGCGACGTTTTTCTCTGTTCTGTTAATATGTTTACATTGCGCATGTCCTGTATATATACATTGCTTACTCATTTAGAGTTCACTCAGGGTGGATTTGGTTGAGTGTAAACAAGGTCCACCCCTAAATTGATATTACATATATATATCCTATTTTTTTGTTTTTCTTTGTCTTGTACTTAACTTACCTCTGTAGGAAGGAAATGCACTGCCGGTGTACTGAGACTGTGCTCCAAATAAGACACAACAAGCGCAATAATCCTTCTCCAAATATTCAACAACAAAATAGCCTAGTTCATCCTATGTAGTGAGAACAAGTGATCGGCCATGTTTTGCCTGTGCGTCTGAGCTTTCGGGCTAAAATGCAGGTGTGGGCTGGGAGATTAAACCTTATATATATCTACTTCAGAGTACAAATTTTATGGCCTTTTCATTTTCTCTCTAGTCTGACCTGCTAAAACGAAAGACATAAACTTCTCTTCTGTTCGCTCATAATTATGGAAATATTACACTACTTCTATTTAGAATCTCTGATTGAAACAACACAAGTAACGAGATCACCCTGTCGTTCTCCCAAACTTACGACCCACTTAAAGCAAAAAATGGCCGCCGGGGCGTTTTGGTTTTATTTTTTATTATATTTTTTTCTTCCTACTTCGATTTTATGACTTTGTGTGGCCATTTCGCCCTGGCTTGTATACGTAGTAAAATCAAGTGACATGTGCATCGAGGGTCGGCAATAGCGGCCAGCCCTGACAAAAGGAGTCGCCATTACAACAGAGTAACTGTGAGGCAGTTTTCTCGCGAACATGGCCGAATTTTATGTCCAAACGTCACAGTAAATCACAGTGGTGAAACGTTTGAGGCAATTTAGGTATTCGTCGGTAGACTTACAAACTTCATTAAGAGATGGAAGGAAAGACGGGAATGGCACTTTGTTCGTGGACTTGAGAGGGAAAAACCAGTGAAAACTGCCCATATTTAGCTAAGAAATAGACAGATTTCCTTAATTGACACATTGATGTAGCTGGTTTCCAGGATAACACGTATTTGTTAGAGATCTACGCAATCTAGATATTTCTCACACAGACCATCATCACTTCCCTGTTTCTTCTATTAAGTGTGTGCTAAAACCATTATGGATGATTTTTAGTAACATGAACATTTCTTCATTTGCCGGTGTCAATCAATAAATTTCATAATGACACAAACTCGAATATCATTACCTGGTGTGATGATACGAGTCGTTTTGTGTGATGAAATTTGTGTTTATAACAAGGTTTTGGCTTTTTAAATTGTACCTTAGTCGCATGAATCCGAAATTACCAGTAGGATGTTTATAATTGTTTTATTTTCATTATATTTTTTATAATCTTCAGAACAATTTACAAAATTCGTTAAACCAGAAAATATTGGTATTTTAATATATATATTTGATAATTTAGCATGTTATTTTACTAAAAAAATACATCATTGTTGTTCTAAATCAATATAATATTTTATATTTATATTAAACATGGATTATGATATAAGTCATATATAATTTTTAAATTATTCAATTATTATATATTTTTCGGTTAGACCTAACAATATTGCAAATCAAAATAATTAATACAAGGGTGCCACATTTGTAGAGTCTTGCATTTTAGATTTAAAATAGCACGAAATGGATTTAAAACCATATTATATGTTTAAACAATAACACATAAAAGATCACTAGCGTTCCATTTGCATCATGTTTCATAATAAATGTCCAAATACGTCATGTTTTCCTTCTATTCTTGTAAATTCTCACATAGTGTATATCAGTCATACTTGTACAAGGAGTGTTGCTTTTTTTTACATTAGTACACGTGCATGCTATTTTTATCAAAGAATTCACACGGTATTTAGCCTGGTGATGCATATGCATTTTTCCTCAGCGTTACATTCATGAATATGCATTTTTAATTCACCTGACATCCCTATCCATCTTACAATATTATCATATTTGTATTGCACAGGTGCAGTGCCTACTTAAAATTGTACTTTAAATATGTAAAATTGTTTTAATGTAATATAAATGTGTAACTAGTAATGTCTCGTTTCGAACGCATCACGTTTATTATTGATCAATTAAGATAATGAAGATAGCAGTACAATGACAAAGAAATACTGTTAACATATATTTTAGTAATAATTAAGAACAAATTTACATAAATATTTAAAAAATGCATTTGAACAAATTACTGCTGTTTTGGAATAAGATTACACCGTGAATAAAATGTCCACCCTTCAAAACAGTGTCGTCGTTATAGACCCTCCTGTTCGATATTTAATCACATTACTAGTATTACGTAATTTCAAATCCCTGCGGTCCAGATAAACATTTTGTGGACAGATTGAAGGCACATTGAAAAATATACAACCAAAAACGAACACCAGGTGCTACAGATAAATTATTTCAATGTTAATCCGAAAATAAATTCTATATAGTCTCGGGACTTTTCTTAATTATAGACAAATCTCGAGGTCATTTTTTATGGCTTCAGCCTGATAACATAGCTGCGTCTAACTCTCTGTGTGGATGAGATCTAAATCTCGAGATCCTGTCACTTTCAAAAAGTGTTTGGGGTGTGTTAATAATAAGGGTGGAAGGGCCTGAATTATGCTATAATTGATACAGGGGTGGCTGACATTTGAGCCGAGCTCTCCACAAATACAACACAATGGGGTCTCGAATTTTCATTTCTTCACATGGCTACGTATTTCCTTTCTTAGACAAATTTATAATATAAACCTAGAATTAAGTGTAATCAATAGTTAAGCCCAATCTGTTTACTAGACCCAAGCACATGAAAGGAACGTGTATCCTCCCAAAAACTCATTAATATTTTCTTTCAGTGTTGTGAAAATAACATCAAAGATTTTGGGCATTAAATATTCATTTATTTTTTTATGATTCATGCAGTATCGTTTGTAGCTAAGAAAAACAAATGCACAATTGTTCCATTACAAATATCTATTTTTTCTGCAATATACATAATTTTAAATGTTTTAACTCTGTGTAATATTTGTAAATCATGCATTTATTTAAACAAACCACAAACACAAAATTTAATTCAAAGAAACACATTTATGAAATAAAGATGCATCGATGATGAAGAAATACTGATCTGACACAGATCTGATCTACAACAAATACAATCAAGAGTTTTATAATATTTTTTTCGTATTTTGTACGTGGTAAATTCTACTTCAAACGAAATTTGTATAAACAAAAAATCCCAGTGACCTATATTCTTATCTTAATTGACTTTCATCTGTACCAAGGTATTATATTCATGTAGGTGAATATTACTTCGATAATTTATTCGTTAAAACACAGCATCTGAGAAGTATGTTGGGAGTGGGAAGATAAAAGCCCTGTAGAGGAGAGAACAGATAGGGTCAGTAAGCGTCCGTCACCTGTATCCTGATAGAGCTATAACCTAATAAACACTCTCTTACTCCTCAAACAATTAACGACAGCAACTCGTGGTTGGTTCGCACTGTAATGTATCAACCAAGAGAGCTATATATACATGTACCAATTAATCATTACAAATTTCATTCCTAGCTCTTTGATTTAACCAATATCTGGTGGAATTGTATGCACAGATATGAACATAAGCTCATCGTTAAATAGAACAAAATTTGAGAAATAGCGAAATGATTTGATGGCTGTCAGTTTAAACCCTTTGATGTACGCATTAGTCATTCGGAGCAAATTTGTTCAATAGGAGTATAACACTAGCCACTTACCTAAATGTTTACGTCCTGCTCAAGGAAAGATATCAGAAACGTACGCTGTTCGGTTTTGTTTATGTTAACGCCATATTTTAGAGTTTGTATATTTAGCCTTTTCGGTGTGTCTATGCAACGAGGAACTGCTTTTTGTGGCGGAGGCGAATCAGCCTCGCGCGGTGAAATTTTGGGGTCACGAGAGGTCAAGAACGATGTGATTTGATTGGCGGACTAGGAAATGTGTTAGTTTATCTGTTGTAAGGGTTGCAGTGTTTAGGTGCTATAGTCAAGGATTTTCAGGAACTAAAATAATTTTCGCTTCCATAGATGGTTTCGTCCTGTGAAAATATCGCTGACAAGTACCCTCAATCACAGAAACTGGGGATGAGTTCGTATTTACCTATGCGCCCCACTGCTTCTACTAGACCAGGCGATGACATCCATTCGGCATCAACAGAAAATTCAACATATATGGATCATTTTCTAAATATTCCTGAAATATGTCCCTCATCAACAGACTATCGGTCTCCCCGATATTATATGGGGTCCTACCAGGCAGAAGCATGTCGCATGGAGGCACTTCAGCAACACAGAAGTCACGACCTAAGGATGGGTTTGCAGGGGGGACGATCATCATTCTACCCGAATATGAGTGTTCCCAGTAATTTACGCTTCAGAGACAATTCCACCGATGGATTAACAACGAACGGTACTAACAACAAAGCTGAACCTCTAAGTCCCTGTTCCACCGGTACCCCAGCCACCCCGACCGAAGGAGAAACACCGCCATCGTTCTACCCGTGGATGTCTATAGTAGGTTAGTAACATATTTAGATATCTATGTTTTAAATGTAAACGGGACACTTGCTCACGTGTGCACAGGAAATGTGGGTAAGTACCAAGACATCAGTTATATAACACATTCTTTAGACAATCAGTTAGCGTGTTTAATCCATCATAATATGTTGTTGTAAAACAGTACACTGTCGACAGGTGTTCTATTGACCTAGTCATTGAGATTTTATGATTTATTTACATTCTGCCACGGAGATACACTATAGTTACGTAAATTCGAGTTTCAATGTTATTGTTTAAGTTACACAGCGAAATAATTATTAAACATGGTATCGCAGATATACTAATTGCATAAATAGGTTCATCCATTTATTTATTTATTTTATGTTTTGATAAATATGAAAACAAACAAAAGTAAATACATATTTTAGAACACATCAACTATACTCTCTACGACTATATATGTCCCTGCTAAAATTACTTTTACTGATTATGGCTAGGAGGCGTACAAGGTATGCTAGATGTTTATATACAATCTCATTAACACATAAAATTTGATGAGAATGAATCCGCCATACGACATTTTAACCATATCACAGAAAAAAATAAGGTTTCTCTAAATAGCTAAGGTTTCATATTTTGTACTAAAACTAACATAAAAAGCCTTACAAGTTAGTTGAAATGCTACATTTATTGTCACATTTTAAATGTTTTTATATCAAGAAGCTGTTACCGTGAAATGTTAACTCTCGCTTAAAGGGATGTTGTTCGTCAAGTAGGTTTAAAAGCCTACCAATTACCTGAATACTTGGTTTTATACTCTTCCCCCTGCTGTAACACTACAAGTTCCACTATAAAATGGTAATACGCTCATAAAATCCGGAAAGCATGGCGGTTTTATAGTTTTGTCTTGCCTTTTTATGCTGCAAGACAACTACATGAGAAGGGATCAGGAGAATGACTTGAGACAAGTGCAAATGAACATCCTATTTCAATTTTATATAGGAACAAATGCCAGAATTTGTCAACATTCACACCAACTATGCATAAAAAACTCTGGTGGATAATATCTCCTTTCCTTTGTGATAATCAAAAGAAATTTGTCCGAGAATAAAATAGAAAATTAAAACTAGTAAAAAAATTAACATCTGTTCATATTTGTTTCTTGTAAATTTATAAATATATTTTAATAAAAAAGTAATACCATATCAACAAGACATTTTTTGTATGATATTTAATTTGTATGGACAAATATTTTTAACATAATAACCCTAATTTATTTGATGGCATAGACAGTTTGCCTCGAGAAAGAATTTAAATAAGCCAGAAATTTGACTATTCTGTTGAAATATTCAAATGTGTTTGTCCCCCTGTCAATGTTTGTACTTACCTGCACACAATCAGTGAGGCAAATCGTTACACAGAATAACCTAACAGCCTACATACTGATGTCGGGCCTATTTACACTTTGATGCATTGCTAATGCCTGTCTGTGTCAGGCTATTTGTACGGGAATGAAATGTCTGTTCACGATTAGCAAATTGCAATACATAACAAAACATAGTGTTGGAGTATTTAGTGGTATGTGTTATTCAACAATGACAGATCTCTACTATTTAATATGTATGACTGACATTACAAGCTAAATAGAGAAATTTGAGTTTGAATAATAAACTAACTACAGGTAAAAATTTAAATTTTACACAGTTGCTTCACAAAAAATACTCTATGTTTACTCACTGTCACGTTAGGTGTTAACACAAAAAGAAAAAGTTATATTTGATTTATCAAATGAGCAAACATGCGTTTTAATGATAATATAGCTTAGAATATAATGGATATGTGTCACTGATTAATTATGAGTAGTTCATTAATTCTTTAAGATCACACCTTTTATTTTTTAGCAAACTCATTGAAGTTCACATTAACAAAATATATCAATTTCAATATCCATTTCTACAAACGTTGCAGTCAATTAGGAAAGAGAAAAAATCAGCTTATTACTCTTTTTTTTTCGAAGAAAAATCTTTATGAAAAAGTATATTTTCCATATGCAATAGTGTATAATCTTCTTAGATGAATACCTGTCCATTAACAGTGTTTAAATAGCATACAATCAGTTCATATCTGAAGTTAAATATATCAGTTGAACAATTGACATTACCGATACAAAGCAAGAGTACTCTCCCCTGCGATACGTTTTATTTTGTACAGTGGATGATGTCATTTTATCCATAATCATGTTTATGAAAATGAATTGTCGAGATTATCAAATAAATAAACAATTGCAAATCACACTTTATTTTATTTCATAAAATTGACACATGTGCAATGACAGATTAGTATGGAAAGGTTCATTTGTTTTAAAACAAGCACATTATTCGTGCTGCTGTTCACTTTCTACCTGATGTAATGAAAACAATTAAGAACACACAGATATTTAAATATATGTACATATCAAACAACTAATTAAATTCCAGCTTTAATATTTCTTTAGAACCAATGGATAATGTTTTTTATTGGTCAGTTTACTGTTTTTATTTAATTCAAAAACTTAGTGGTTGATATTCAGTGAAAAGGTAAAACAAATATGTTTTGTATTTTGGCTTAAAACATTTTTTGTAACTAATTATAATAAATCAATAGATGACTTTTAATTATTTACACTTCTTCTATGTTATTCATATGATGTAAATGAAGATATTGCGTGTTCACACAATTACAACATTTCAAATGCTAATACAAACTTAAACAGACTCAAACAAATATAATTCATAAATGTTGAACATCTTTAAAACTGTTTGTGAAAATTAACACCACATTAAAAAATGGAAGGTGATAACAAACATCAGGATATTAAAGAGTTTTCCTATGAACATATTCCTTTACAATTCCTTTACAAGTTTTAGCAGTTTAGCCCTAAGGGGCAGACAGAAGTGGGTACAAAATCCAAAGACTATTATTTGTCAATTTGTGGAAATGCTTAATTTAATGTATAAATCAGTTTGATTTTAATATATAAATCGGAAAAAAAGAATGAAATAATTTCATCTGCAGCTTTTTTTTTTTAAATTAAATGTTCTATCTTAGTATTAATGTTGTAGGCATTACAATGTGTATCCTGATGTGTCAACAAATACCATTGCTAATGTTCCAAGTGTCATTATGAACCATCTGATTCTGTGAAATAACTTTTAGTTAATGTTACATAAGTTGAGTAATTTGTTTTTGGGAAAAGGAAAAACCCTAACCGATAATGAAAAGCATGGAGGTAGGCCGTCATTTCATGTTCAGTAATACTATCATATATTTGTAGGTTTCCGTCACAAGACAACTTTGTCTTATAACATCACATACATGCAGCTTATTAAAACGTTTACACTAAAATTGCAGATTTGTAATTAGTTAAAAATATTATATGTCTAAAATTGAATAACATGTATTGAGGGGAATATAACTTCATAATTTTATAAATTGTATAGGCTTTGTTTTCAAAATAAATCCTTTACATGTTTAATATGGTTACAAAAAGACAACAAAATTATGTTATATGTTACCTTAAACTGTATATCACAGGTATACTACAAGGCTTAAATACAAAAAGATCAATATTTCATTTAATTGATCATCATTTACATATGCTACGTATTAAGTAATTAATGTTTGTATGGAAACCCTGATGAATAATAATTTTATCATTTTAAGATGCATTGTAATATAAATGTATTACGTGGGTATGATTCAAACAAACCTATATATAAACTGACGTATGGTTAAACGAATACAAATTGACTTCTACATGAAAATATTGTTCACCATCAAATATTTATTTCTATGAAAACATCTAGTCAAAACATAAGTCATTATTTTGTCGCATAATTATCTTTTAGACATGACAATATGAATTATTGGTTATGTATATACTTATTGTGTACGCAAAACAGTTTGTATATAGATTTTTTTATAGATTATTGTAAATTAACAACCTTAGAAAATATTCGTCTCTTTTGTCAACATCACATTAAAACTATTGTGTTCCTAATATTTAAATGATATAATGAGATGAAATATTCAACCTTTTATTGCATATAACGTTAAACATTGTGTCACTGAATAGTTTTTATATCGTTAAATTATTCGAAAAAATACAACTGGTAGTTCTGTTATACCAAATCAAAGACAAATACTCAATTCTGTTCTGGTTGTGACTTGATCAACTTTCAGGCAATCGTTTGTTCATCCTCAGCTATTTCTGGATTAATTGTGTCCGAAAAAAACAGTTTAAGGGTCTGTTTTTACATGTTTGGTGTAAGATTCATGTAGCCATTTGCTTTAATACTGTCCTATAAATTAGGTCGAAGACCATTTTGCTATTCATGTTTTATACTTGTCCATTTCTAGTCTACGAAATAGTATGCCTAAGAGTGATAGAATAATACAACAGCAGTGTACATAATAAGCCGTACAGCAGTTACATGAGTTTGTGTTGTTCTGAACTAAACTCTATAAAAACACAACCATTCCTATCACCTTTGGTTAAGAACACATGGATAATACGGTTATTATGTACAAGTAAGTAAAAAAGAAAATAGTATAAATATATATTAGCATAAGTCATCGATACATTTCTGGTGTTGATTTAATTAAGAATGCCGACTGCATCTACCGAATACATTGGAGATATTGCATGATGTTAATCCGACCAGGATGAGTAATGCAATTCTCTAAGAAATCATGAACCAGGAGAAATCAATACAGTTCCTCATTTGCGATATGATCAATTTATAGAGAATTTGACGTCCGATGCTATTGATATTTCACATTCGTTGATGTCTTAGGCAGTGAACCGTCATTATTCGTGCACAGACATGTAGGGATAGGAACATCACTATCACTAGCAAATGTTATTCAACATGAATTGCATATATACGTCTACTTTAAATGGAAATGTCATTGAGCTTCGGTTATATATTGATTAATATTGTTAGATATAGTGTTCGAAAACTAATAGAAATAGATAATTATTGTTTTGTGCTGTATATGTCGGTTTGAATGAATGCGAACAAATATAACTTTTAATACAGGCTGAAATAGAGTCCTGAATCATGGCGTTGAAATAGAGGCCACAACGTCATGTAAAAGTTTCAATAACATGTTCCAAAAGATTTGATATCTAGGTGGCCTATCCAACTAACAATCCAAAGCGTTCTTCTTCCTTATTGATTTTTTAATGTATTTATTACCTTTTGATAACTTAATAAAATGCATCTTTATCCCCCAAATCTTGATCGTTACGGCAACATACCTGGCAACATTATTCGCTGCTAAAGTATTTTGTTTGTCCAATAGTCATTGAGTGATTGAAGTAAATACTTAAACACACATGACGGTAGATAACTTAAAATATTGAGTGAAGAAATGAAACATAGGGGACACACGCGGGGAACTATACATAAGATAACTTTCAATAATACTCATTTGAAACACATAAATAAAACATCAAAGAGGAGAAACAGGTTTTTCTATTTAGCCTCTAAGCCCTGATGACATTGTCAACTATAATGGAAGTACCGCACTAGCAGACAAAGTCAAGGCTGGTATTATTTCTCTATTCATTTGCACTGTGTAAATTGCCTGGATTGTCCAGCGGTGGATTGTCGAAATTTTAACCTGTTGTAACTGTGATTTAGCCTTACCTGTGTTGTCTGCTTCTAATGAGTTGTTGGTACTAATTGGTTCAAGTACGTATCAGCCCGAGTCATCGCCCGTAAACAAGTCGAGTCGATAATGCCGGCTGATCAGACCTCTGTGTCGTGTGATACGACCTTCTCTTTAGTAGGTGATGTAGCATAATTATCGCATTATTCTACAATCTGTTTGATGTATTGTTATATACAGTGGGTCATGCCTATGTCCGAATATACACATTACAGCATGCGGTAGATCTCAGGTAATCCGACAAGCTCATCAAATACTACCTTAAATCATCGCTAGGCACTTACCAATTTATTTAATAAATATTTTGAAACCTTAGACGGTCAAATAGGGAGGGATTACTTGTCTTCAAAAGGTCAAAACGACGGACGCTGATCAATTAGAGACAAAACCGATAATAATGAACAATTAAATATATCTAAGCTACTCCTGTAAGGTGGTAGTTATTACGCGCATTCATTCCAGTATGTGTTATCAGCAATTAACAGTGTACCCAATAAATGTGTATAGAAACTTGCATTGAAATTAGTTATATGTTAATAGGATGTAACCAAGTCCGATAAAAAGTAGTAATGGTTCATTTCGTCAATTTAGCTTCACCGACTATTTGCTTTTTGCAATATTAATTCTTTACACCGTAGAAATGTATAAATCATATTGTTATCATTGATGAAGAAAGAAATATAACAGACCTTCTGTGAAAAAGAGGTGGAGGCAAAGCAGAATATTAATAACAATATATGTATCTATTATATTACGCCATAAATATGAATCGGAAATATGACGCCAAAGAAAAAACCTTAAATAAACGTCACTCATTATCACTAGTTAAACACTATCATTCCTCCCCTCTATGGACACATTAGCATATATATGCTTTAAAATCCATTAACAATTATCAATAACATTATCATTATCCATAGGTTTCATTCATTAAAGATTTGTTACAGTGAATTGTATCCGTTTATTTTTAGTTTGCAATTGACGTCAAGGTAAAACACGGCGTCATTATTAACACAAACCAATGGATAGATTAGTGTGTAAAAATACATATGGACCCCAAATGCTATAATGATTGTATGTGGACTAGATCATTGATGTAATGCCTGTTTTGTCATAAGGTATGATGAACGTAATTAAACCATGCTGATATATAAAAATGCTAAGCAGAATTAAAGGCCCTGGGGTTGAATATGAAACCATATATCACCAACGTTATACTATCAATTGAAATAAAATTACGTAGGGTGTGTAATTATGTTTTAATGTCGGGAAATTATGGGATATTTAGTACCGTACTGTCATAAAATCTCCAAACATAAGCCCTTCGCTACACCACATATTCGTTTTCACTCATTTGATTTTGCTGACAGAAAATGCCTTTTTATATCTGTTGAAGGCTATATATTTCAATATTGAGATAGTTATTTTACAGCCTTATTCACTACCTCTCTCTTATACTGGGTCATCATTCACAAAGTTCAAGATGCCAACCTAGTAAAAATGTTTTATGATGTAAAATACATATAAAAAATAAACAAAATTCATATAAAATAGCGCCATAAAATAGGCACGTGTCTTGTGTATAGGCAACTTATAACACTATGCTGTAACCAACTTAAATGTTTATATCATACCTCTTCTAATTAAAGTGGTTATTTGAACAAACCCATCCACAAGACTTAGAACAATTAATTACCAGTCAATACGCTTAATCTCTCAAGATCTATTTATATATGTTCTAGGAAAATACACGCAGTAGGAATACATTCCTGTAAACTGTAGATAAAGAATTTCTTTACAGACTGATGTTTTTTACTAAATATAATAGTGTTTGAACTCAATTTGATGTTGGTTTTAAAACAAGATAGTCATAATGAGCTCACTCATCCTTGAGTATCTTCCTCCATACATATTTGAACAGTATGTGGTTGCCTAACATCCAGATTCTGTAATGTTTTGTTTTTTGTTATTCCAGTATTTCCAGCACTTTATTTACTTCTATGCAACATGCTATGGTAATGGTATCTGTACAATTTGATGGGGATATGTTCATGCTATTAATATCGTAATTAAATTTCAAATCCTTCTGAAGTATAGATGGATAGATTTGTGTGTATACATCGAGACTCGTTTTCATAATTTAATGTCCAATGTATATTAAATAACAAATTGCATATTGTTTAGCTGTATGCAACAAACTCTCTAAGAAGATTTT
Organism: Chlamys rubida; assembly: GCA_032359455.1. Classification (NCBI taxonomy): domain Eukaryota; kingdom Metazoa; phylum Mollusca; class Bivalvia; order Pectinida; family Pectinidae; genus Chlamys; species Chlamys rubida. Next base: position 28,076 of record JAUMHH010111086.1, read on the forward strand.
TCTCATTGTGTTCGGATAGATTTATGTATCATGGGAACACTCTTACATAAAATGTAGTTAGGGTTTCTATAGACAATCTCCAAGCTTTTTTCATTATTTTCATTTGTCGAACTATGCGGTTAATGTAAATTTTAAGGTAAGTTTGATACAATAAAACATGCAAATACATAAGAGTATATATATCAACCATGCTCATCCACAGTAAGCATAATATCACCGTTAATGTCAGCAAAACAGTTTAGGCCAGGTATTGGAATATCCAGTCTTCCCAAGTTATCCTCTATCAGTTGCACGTGACGATATGAACATGCGATATATTAATAACCTACTTGCTCACGTACCCATTGTCAAATAGAACAAAATCGATCATACAGATAACATACACACTCATTGACTAACACAGCCTAAATTGCTTTGATTGGTCTCGGTTAATTTTCGATAAGCTGGTTAACATCTGTTTAACACTCTATTGACAAACTTACAATTAAACCAATATGAAGAGGATCCAAATTCAGATTCTTTTTAGAAAACGAGTTTCAGCGAGTGTATCACATTGTATAAATGACTTATCAAAATATTTGGCGCAATATGTCAAATGTTAGTTTTTAACTGTATTAAAACAGACGAAAATGTGGTTAATATATGGCGTCATACAATTGCCTTTGTGACGTCAAAATGGATATCATTAAATATTTGACACACAAAAAAATGTATGCAATGGTTTTCATATACTGACGAATAACCAGATCATACAATAAGATTATTAATCAGTAAGAAACAAATCATTTTGACAATGCAATAAAATACAGCGATTCCACGTAACAAACAGCTCTACAACTTATTTGTTTGGAGTTATGTCCCCTTGATTTCTGGCGACAATTTATCACATTTTTCCTAATGAAATAAATGTTCATCACAAGGTACATCTTGGGAGAGCCTTGCCTTAGTCTCGACCACCTCCGATACTGGACTTCCCTCAATGGTCGTAAATTAATAACATTCCTATAACGGTCTACTTCCAGACATCGTGTACAATTAATGGTCTTCTCGGCTGTTTGAAGAATATATATCATAATAAATAATATTCATTCCTCCCCTCTAATAACATTGTAACACAACACACAAATTACATCGGTTTCTTCTCTGCATCTCTGCGATTTATTGCCAGCGGAGGTGACAAACCGTTTACACGAGATTCCCAGACACTCCGAGATGCTGTTCTTTATCACGTGATTTGTTATAAAGCTCGATGCATGAGATATTCGCGCCATTTTTGTGTCAAGGTCATAGTTTTTGAACATAGTACACCGTTTTCGACTGCAAGCTGTACTGTATTTTCCACGTTCATACTATAACACCCTTCATGTACAAGGTGTGTCAATGTGCTAATAATCACTTATTAAAAATGTAATATGACACATAATATAGTTATGCAATGTATAACCTATGAAAATAATATACCCTTCAGATACAGTACATAATACCCCCATTTATATTTATTTCGCAGGAAATTGCATATAGTGCAGGCCTTGTCTCGGTTAAAATATACAATATCGCAATCCATAAAATATGAACCCGTAATCACAATCCCCTCTATCAGCCGCAGTTCAGTAACTGTATACATGAATATCTATTGGTAACATGCAGACCTTTGCCCATAAAATTCTTATACCGACTTTTATCAGGACGATTCATTTTTTTAAGTTTAACATGTTTTTTCAAATATTCTAAAAGTGCAGATTATATGACTGGTTCTATTAGGAACTGTTAAGTGTTGGCCGTGATAACATTTGATATATAAATTCCTTTGTCTGCACTGTCGTTAAAGCTTCTTTGGCTATATATCGATGCAGTTTAATTGCTTGTCTATATTGAGGAAGTTAGATACCAGATCAGATATCCCACTTTCTGTGCCATCTCATGTTGTTTTTCACTCCAAAGCAGACACTAGAGTCAAGGGTTTGGCAGCAGGTGATCTAGTTATAACGGACATACTGGATGAATAAAAGTACGAACAATCATAGGGTTTTGTTTTCAATTTATGTATATTATAATATAGTAATTACCAGGTACATTATTTAGATAACTCATGATGCTTTAGTAATATTGGCAATGGAGAGTATACCTTATCTACAATGTGTCAAATGGTATTGTCGATATACTTTACACAGGTCATGCTTAGTAACAAACCCAATATCAAATATTTATAAGAATAAACACTACACCTTTTTAAATATTGCTGAATCAAAATACAGCTAAAGTTATATACTTTAAGCAATAATTACAATCAATACCCATACATTATAATATTTAACAGTGTCGAATGGCTTTATCATACATATTACCATATACTATAATAAGCCACTCAGGACATATTGAACACCATGAAATGTCCTTCACTTTCTCCACAGACAAGATACTAGTAAGCATGTGCTTACAGTGTCTATTGTATCATCCTTGCTATCACCAACAGATTAAGGATATGCATGTCAATCCTCATGTCAACACACCACTAATAGTTAAATCATATACTGTAGATCCTGTTCAATATAGTTTCTAAACTGTAAGATGCTGTTCAAGCCCTGTTCAATCCCTCTTGTTGTTCAACAACAGTGACTAATGAAACATATCGAATCTTTGTGTAGCTACAATAGTGAAGGAGTGACGACACTCGTAATCGCTTGTACGGTTATACGGTGCTTTTCCCTACGTTACTAACAGACGTTGTATTGTCAGCTGTGTGTGTGTGTGTGTGGATGTATTTCTGTCTCAGTAGATGTATATCCGTAACTGTGACACTGTAACAATGCCCCGAGGTGGACAAATCCGGCTTTGCACATTTTCACACATACGTGCATGGTTATACGTTTTGTATCTCTGCTAAAACGCGAAACTCTATAAAAAACGAATCAATTCGCTCCGGTGTTCACAAATAAGAACTTTTAACATGCGATTTTTAAGACATCGATCAGGACGTTCCAGATACGATTCTCTCTTTTTTTCAGACGACCGGTCTTATTTTCAGATAGACGACAGACAATAGATAATTTCATAAATAAGTTACAGGTTGATCTCTCCATATTTCTAATATCGATTACGACCTTATTGAATGATGTGTTATTTCAACTCATATGTTTTGTTTAAAAAGGGAAATAATACTTGTGTATTTTATGAATAACAAAAGATAAAATTACTAAATTACAATTACATAGACCTATATTTTATCAAGTAGACATATAACAGGCATCTATTTTAATTACTTGATAATACCGTAAAGCCTCTATGCAATGCTCATTTCGTTCGTACCTCAAAAACCGTCAATGATTTCAGTTTTCCATTTTCCCTCTTTTTTTTAATGTTTCATATTTGTGTTTCTTTATTATTATGTTTTCAAACTCAATATGTTACACTATGACAAGGTTTCGATTTTGTCCATGTCCAAATATTTAGGATACAAATATACACTAAAATGCACGTCAGGGAAGAAAAACGTTTCTATATAACACAACTAAATCATTGACTTTATCATTGCATTATAAATAATACAACTCTCCGTTCATACTGAACCATAGCCATCCTAACCTACATTTCCGTATTCTCTCTAAGATAAACAGCCTCTAAAACTTAAGATGGTTGTCTTGCATTTAGAGTTAATCGTTTATTTATTTTCTAGTCGTTACATAATGTTAATATTGTTGTATTATGCTACTTGCCATCAAATAACATTCTGTTTTTATAATGAAGCAATTGAGTTCAAATTGAACCTATATTGTTTGTTAAAAGTATATCACATGAAACTATTCTAAAAATCATCTAAAACTTCTATTATAGCTTTAACATTTTAGTAATGAAATGAATGTCGAGCGTTTCACTGCAGAAATATTGTTTATGGTATTGAGTGTTTTTATATTGATCTTTACCAAGGGATAGCCGGCTATATATTACAGATGTCGTATCTTTGACCAGTGATCCAGCAAGAAGAAACCGCGTACCTCGTATAGTTAATATCAGATACAAATGTTGGGATATGGGAAGCTAGAGTCCGTATAATGAATTAAACAAAACTTGAGAGAAAAAGACATGAACACCTGTGTCGGGACACATTAGCATATCAGTTTTGCTGATCTTTCTGGCCACCTTGATGTTTCGAAACCGTAGCACGTCTCACGTCACTGACCCCACGTGGTCAAGCGAGAGGGATATCTGTCAAGTGGAGCGACGCCCCGCGGCATGGTACAGGTGGCCACATATCAACATTTATTACTGATAATTTTAATATAGACAACAAAAGTAGGTATCCATACAGAGCAAAGAAAATATATGAGTTCGCCCTTGTCTCACCCCCACACTGAACCTAATAACCTCTTGCCCGCAGCTCTTGACCGTTCAGATGAACTGTCCTGTCCACACTGTAGTTATTAAAACTTGTTTCTTTAAATGCAATATTGTAGGACAAGTTAGTGATGTTGACAACGTAAAACATAATATACATACAAATGTGCATACATCTGAAATAAAAACATATTGTATTATTGTTCTAAATATGTTCCCATGTATTTATTAACTGCAAAATGATAATTACCAATGCATCTGCGATCTGAAATGAAAAACGTTACAATTCCTCGATCGATTGTGATAGCATCAGAAAGCAAGGTTTTTGTAAGAGGACTTCTGTATTTCAGAAGCAATGTTTTCTTCAAATGAATAATTTATATTTATAGAAACGAGAAAATATTAATGTTGTTACAATGTGCTTAATTTGAGTGATGCTGTATTGAATCAATTAGGTCAGAAGTTCAAAATCTGTTGAGATACATTTTCTGTTCTACACCCAAAGCGATTATATAAGTACAAAGAATGTATAATTATTATCGGAAATGTATTTTAAAATTCGAACCAAGATATCATACCAATGAAATATGCAATGCGACGATTAAGAAAGTCGAGAGGGGGGCTTTTATCGCCAGCGTACATACTTTTTACGTTAACTGCCAATTATATCTCCGTATATTTTAATAAAGCGTATTTGCAGATATGTTTATTGTGTTTTGCACATTGTTAGCTGTAATGTTTACGTGCCGTTGAACTATACTTAATCTCGTTACTCTGCTTTTATCGATGTGAATATCAATGGAAGGCTTTATAAAGCGAGCGTTGAATGTCTAAACAGTGTACAGTGTTATTAGGGGAAAATAAAGGTAAAACTGTACCAAATCATTAAAATTTTACAGGCAGATGTCAACACAAATCAGAGCATCAGGAACAGAGGGGAAAAGGAGAACGTTAGATGAACACAACAAAACAAACACAAACAACAACAAAAATTGATAAATAAATAAATAAATAATAATATTAGCATTATGCTAACCACATTATCAATATATAAAACCAAAATCTTTAAAAACCCTGCTGACAAATACATAACATATCCATGGTTTCCTTCCAAAATAGTTTTAATATACGCTGCAGACATTTTACGGTCATGTTGACATGCATTTTAACAATCTTCATTTCAATATTTTCTTAGTTTCCAAAACCGTACCTCCTCGTACACTTAATTCATATCCTCTATTACATGAAATATAAAAAAAAAATTGATCTGGCAATGAGATGACAGAAGAGAAAAAGAAAAAAATAACTCCTCAACTGGAGGCACACAAAATACCAGGAAGGGAATTTTGTTTTCTAAACTACATTGCATTACACTAGGACAGGTTAACTTCTAAGACACAAGGACGTTTTAATCATAGTGAGCATTTAGAGTAGCTGGGGAAAGTATCTTATTGCCCGATCATTTTTTTTATTTTTTACACACATTTCATCTAATAGAAAGTATGAATTAAGCGGACGTGGAGATACGGTTTTGGAGGCTAGGAAGATATTGAAATGAAGATTGGTAAAACTCATGTCAACCGTAAAATTTCTGCAGCGTATATTGAAGCCTCTTTAAAGGAAACCCTGGATATGTTATGTATTTGTCAGCAGGGCTTATATTTTCCTTGGTTACTTGAAGTGTTAAATTTTGATACAATCTTGCTATATTTTTTTTAATACACGCCTAGTCATTAACGACGACAAAATTTGAAACATTAATTCATCATAATTATGTCCGATACAAAACATACATCAATTTTCAGTAATACCAGATTTCATTCTTTTGATTATTAATGATGTATCAACATACCAGCTGTTCCACAACAATGACTGTGATATAATGTTACAACTCCATTTTTTGTCGAATTCGAATGAATTGATTTAAAATGAACATACGTCGATCATTTCTGTAAAGAAAACGCATTTCGACTGTTTTCCTTTGTAATAATTATAATATTAAACAGAGATGTTCCCAATTCTTATTTCATTATTTGCAAAATAGGTTTAAAGCTTTAACGAGCCTGTGATGCAACTCCAAAATGAATCTTCTCCCCATTTTTGCTATACAGTTAAAGATTCATAAAATAATGTAAATATAGCATAAATATTGTTCCTGGGAAACAAATGATTCATTTTATAACGTAGAATGAAATATGTTGGCAAGATTTGATGATTTTAAGTTTGATACACATTTCATAATAAGATATCTCAGCGGTCGTTTTGATGATTTGTGCTCCTTTACATCCAGTCAGAAAAAATCGTCTAATAGCCGTCATCGATTACCTACATTTAACAAACTGTTCGCGTAGCAATAATGACAATTGTTTCATTGTTCGCAGACGCTAAAACCAGTTCCTGAGAAAATTGATATTTGATACTTCAACAATGATGAGCACGTATCCTTAATCTTTTAATTAATCTAAATTAACACATGCTCTCTTACTGAAATTAATTATCTGTCAATAACTTCTATACCAAAAATATCAAATAAGCACATAATATGATAAGCAATAACAAATAAGATTAGGTAGGTATTTCTCCAAGTTATCTTATTTCGCAAGTGATAAAGCTCATAAGGGAGTCTTGCTTTTTGTTTCGAGACAAACTGTGATTTTGTTATGTCCATATTACTAGAAAATATTTACGAGTTTTGAAATTATCATCAAGATAAATATTGCTCAACTACCTAATCATACATGTATATAGAAAGACGTTATAAGGTGTTGCTATTTAAAACAAATTTGGATTAACGATTTTCCTAATCATAATAAAAAGTCGATTCTTTTTTGAATCGACATAACATTCAACTTTACTACCTTGATTAATGGCGTTTTAATCTCCATATCATATACAAACTAGTATATTAACGTGATCTACGATGATGGAGTTTAATTTGTAATAATATTTTGGTATCATAAACGAGTAATAATATGTTAACGTCGGTAATTAATACGTATTCAATCTTTATTAAATACATTCATAGATATATTGTAGCTTTAGTATGACATGACCATGAGCAAAATAAGGTTTTTAAAATATTCATTCGTGGACGGTGGCCAAAACCTGTATTTCCAAGTAGGCTTTATACGCTAAGGGTCATATCGCACCATTTGTCTTTGATGTTAGATTCATTTTTTGACACCACAGGTGTGCTTTTGTCGGTTTTATTTGTTTTTTGTCACCTATTTATCATATATTATAATTGACTTGTCAACAAACCCCACCCACAGATTGGTGTAAACCTTGCTGTGATTTACAGTTTTAGCCAATGTGATCCACAGACAGGACAAGAAAACCACGATATAATTACAAAAATATGCATGCCAACAAGAAACATATTCATATGTATGTGATTAATTGTCATGTAGAGAAGATATGAACTCGTATATATATTTATAACAACAAATATATATATTAAAACAGTTTCCGTGTGGTCGGATTAAAATAAATTAAGAAAGAAATACCACTTTCGCCCCTCATGGACCTTGAAGAGCTAAGTGATTAGGGAACATGAACTTGAAACTGACAAAAGGAATATGTTTGGTCTTTATACTTTGTCCTATGTTAAGTTGATAAAAGACTGTGGTAAAAACTTTCGTCTTTCGAAAGTAAATAATTTTTCAAGTTTTCAGACGTTTTGGCGAAATATTTGACCTATTTTCGAAGCTTTGGCAAACCTGTCGAGTCAACGTATATGACACCGCATCAAATATATAACATAGTTATCAATTTCAATTCGTCCAAATGTTATTTTGTCTGATGTTATTGTAGTAGATTGTCGATGCTATAGTCAAATCAATTACAAAGCCTTGCTTTTCAAAATTTCCAACTGCGATTTGTATCGGTTTTTCGGGGAATTCGTTCCTGACACATCTATGTCAATTAGGCTAAATGTGTAAACTGTTGTTTTTACTTTTTTTTTCATTAAAAACGTATTTTCTCCAAAACAATATCCGTCGATATTTTAACCATAATGATGTATCTGATTTGAATATATCATCAATATAATAGCAAGCATTTTCCAAACATGAAAATATTAAGCTATTATATTCGTGCAAAATGTTTTGCATATACCTCTTGCGTATATTAATTTATATTAAATCTCAATAGCTTTTGCATATGCATAAATATGGATGATTATTCAGCTATGTTAAACTTATGGAAAACAATCAAATATCAAATCAAATATAGTAAAATTACAAAGGTAATTCTCACTCCGATAGCTGAATAATATAGGCCTTGGGTTGCAGAAGGTACACAACATTCTTATGGTTAAGCAATACTGATATATATGTTAGCTACATGTACATATACAATGGATGATTCATGGTCCCGTATCAGTTCTTGACGTGTTTAGGTTCACATCCGCATAACCCAAGTAAGATAACTTCAGTTGCATTGCCCCAACGATGTTTCAGTTTTAGGATATTTGTGTATCAGTAAAACAGACAATCATTTGTGGAAATGGTACAGCAGGATCAACTAATGGTGTGTAGTTATATTCACTACACCTTAACATGCTGTGGTGATGGTATTGTGTTACATGCACAGCGAAAAATCCGTCATCAGACTAGAACATATTGACTTATATATCATTAACTACTTTTAATTGGTACGAGAAAAGAGCACGTGCTATTTAATTGATTAGCATGTGAATAATTGAACGGTTTGTACCAAAATACAAATACCCATTTACATTTTATATTCACTGTGATCTTAGTACTGCCATCGACAAGAAAAATTGCAAATGCGAAAAATGGATATGCATTTGTTTACATCTATTTAGATAATGAAATATAAAAAAAAAACATATTTTAGAATATTGTACACAGGGAAATTGTCGCCGCAGTTGAACTTCTGCCTGTTTTGCCGTCCCCAATGTGGGCGAATTCATCCTGACAATGTACTTTAGGACACAGCATGCAATATATGGTAAATTATATGTAAAGGACGAAATGAGCACTGGGCGAACATGAATTTGAACGGAAGAGGGCGAATATTTGACTGGGCGAAATGTTCCCTGTATACAGTAATGAAAAAGTGGTATACCAACGGTACGCCTAGCAATTTAAGTAATGCGCAAAGACGCTTCAGAACATGTTTTATTGCCTTCTCAGTTACATGTGAAGGGAAAAATAAGCACTAGGCGAACATGAATTTTAACGGAAGAGGGCGAATATTTGACTGGGCGAAAGTTTCACAGTATACACAAAACGCTTCAGAACATGTTTTAATTGATTGAGTATTGCCTTGTCGGTGCCTGTTGTGACGTCACGACTCAATGTAAAATGACGTCGAATTTTAGAATATCAGCCGAAAAGATACTGCACATTTTGGACCAGGCGGTTTTTCTTGTGTGTAAAAGCATAGTTTCGGAACTCTAGGTCTAGGGTACACCCGTGTGACATAGAGGTATATGTTATTGGTTTCGTACATTTGACTCACATATTTTGCATGGGTAGAGGTGGGAAATATTATTAACCTAAATAATTATCACATTTACACCTCTGTTAAACGTATTTTTACCAAGAAATCGAATTGTGCCTCATTGCGTAATTCCAAGCTTATGATGAAATTATTCAATGTTCCATCAAAATCATATCAGATCGAAGACAAATCTATATATATATATTAAGTTAAAGTAACGGTGAATTGCTAGCCGTAGTTGTTCTTATCAACCTATTTAAACATATACACTACACATCGATGCAACATTAGCTACGTCGATTGATACGCATACAGTTTTCCATGTAAACGGGACCCTGCTTTACCGATTGCGTGAGATTGGTTCGTGACTGGATATATAACTTGTACGTAACGGCATTGGTGTTAAAAGCATAAGTGTTAGATTGTAAAATTTCGATGTTGGTCCAACAAACATCAGCATAAATGGCTCGAAGATTAGACAATATCGTTAATAAAATTTCAACGGGCTTATTGCACTGCTAAATGTATCCGTTCATGCATCACCCCTTGTGACCCAAGCGGTGTTGCTAAACTGTAACTGTTATACAAAGTGTACAATCGTAGAATGTACTGCACGCTACCTCGTGTTTTTACATAAACTATCGTGTTTTAATATCCAAACGTTTGATAGCATGTCTTGAAAAATGGTAAAGGCAGTTCTTCTGTATCTCTTGATAATACAGCACTTTTATAGCTGGCTAGGGTATGCACCTCTTGGGATCTTTGGAAGCGGTTGAAGAATATGCTTAACGAAAATCGAATTGTTGTTTTCTTTATCAATCGTGCAGGGATGCTTTTTTATTTGTGATATAAACATTGACTTCAACTGTCATGCTATTTTATTGTTTATCTGTCAAATTCCAGATATGTCTGATACCATCTTCAGAGGCAAATGTGAAAGAGTATTTCAAGGCATAGATAAGCTTTGTTTTGGTACAGTCGATAGACATCTAGCAAAACAAGCAGCACGCACGTTACTCCAGTATAGGTCCTGATCAGAAAACACTTTTAGCATCGCACTCATTCATAAATAAAACGGAAATCAGCACATAAAAATGGTAGGTTTGTTCTTCATTTGTGAGTAAATCTGTCCATCATCAATTTTTGATGTGTATTTTGTATCATTTTTATCTCAAACCTAAACCAACCACGAATGGGAGCACCAGTGTTGTGTTTGAAGCCATTTCAGTAGACAGGGCTTATGCTTCAAATAGCATGATTCTACGGCAAGTGTACATTTACGATCAAACCCGAATGCATATCTCTAAATGTATATTTAGAAAGACCTCGCTTCATTTTTGATAACAGTTAATACGGAAACTAAGCATAACAGCCAGAACTGTAATGCATCTTAATTAAACAGGGGGCTAACATTTGTCATCTATCTCGGCTAACAAAATCTTAAGGTCATTATCGAAATAAAACAACCACATTGTAATTGAAACAGTGTGCTTCACAGCAATAAATACGCGTTCTGTACCCAAACATCAAACGTGTACAGTTACACGTAAATTCATCATAGCATATCATGGGTATGCCCAGGCACATCACTCACTGGCATTGCCTAAAAACCCTGACTGCTACAGAGCAGCACATTTCTAAACCACCACAGTATATATGCTTTGTTTGGAGTGTTCGTCTAAAATAATGTTCTGTATCCTCTTTTTTACCGTTTGATATCATTTCCATAGTGACCTGAACGAATTCAGCAGCAATAAAACATCCAATTGAGTTCAAAGTTATTGGGCACAAACTCAGTTTTAACGGAAGGTGTAAGAGAGGTGTTTTGCATATATTTGTTTTATTTTTTTTTTATTTTTCATATGCTTAGGCTAGTAACAAACTTTCTACCAACATCACATATGTTACTGTTTGAATGAGCAGTAACCGTCTAGAAATAGTGAACAATAAGTAAACAAAAAAAAAAAAAAAAAAAGATTCAATGCTAAGAACAATATGACAAAATAATGAAATACATTTTATTTGATACATCGGGATATATCTAAATATCATGGAACATTTTATTTCGATAAACTTTTACTGGTGATTTTAACTAATAACATGTCTGTCTGAAGATGATAATGTTTCAATGGTCTATCCCAAATCCCAACAATGAATTGCATAACTAGGTAATATTTAAAGTGAATTATTTTAATTCTATTTTATTCTATAATTCCAAATGACTGTATTCTTTCGTAGATAATGAGTGCTGAAAGGATCAATTCATAACTGATACGTGAAATACAACAAAGAAAAATATCTTACATCGTTTCTTCGTAAAGTAGTATAGCTACAAATAGTAGTAATACGATTAAAGAATACTTTCTTGTATTACATAACTGTTTTTAAGACTTTCACAATAGACGCTTTTTACTTGTGTTACGTATCTAATTCAGTTATTGTGAAATAAATAAATAAAACAACAATAAAAGAGGTGTTGAATTTCATATGTGTCGCTACAAGAGACTAAAAGCGTCTCTGGTGAAAGTCTTAAAAAAGATGACTATTTAAGAAATAAACGTAATCAAATATGTTACTGACTAGAAACAGACTAACCTTGCATATAACAGCTCACTTATCAAACAAATGCCCTTTTCCAACAGTTACTGAATGCTACATCTATATTACTCTTACTTATATATGTTATCGATACAAATGAATATGTTTTGAAATTTGGTAACAGTTCGTGACATGCATGTAATGATTTCCCGTTATTCACGAGCTTTTCAGAATATCGATATTTTTAGGAGAGCAAATTCGGTAAATGCTGACTTTGAGTTAAATAAAAATGATATTTGATGGGGTAAACATCATATTTTCTGTTATTAACATTATCAAACGTACCAGAATTTAGGAGCATATAACTTGCCGTCATATGCTAATGCGGTCACGTTTGACTACGAGGCTGCGCCCCATTTTTGAATTTACTTCACGTTACAATTCTATTGTTTTCTGTTAACACCTGGTAACATTTACTTACACGACTGTTATATATTGTGCATTTGCGTAAAAACATAGTATTTGTAGCAGAAGTGCATAGAAACACTCACGTATTCTACTATCGTTTCATCTGTATTTGAAACTGAAAGTGTGCGCGATTGGCTTCCGTTTAAAAGAAAGGATGTCTGCATCATGAAATAAGTAATACTGCACGTAATATCTTCACATGTGTATGACATTTTTCATTACATTATCTAGCGATCGAATGAGTTATTTTTACAAACGACGGATAGATGTCAGGAAGAATTTATTGAATTGATAAGTTGAACAAGTTATATGCAAAAGTACACAGCCATGCTTACATTTACAAGTATATATCCATACGTTTTATTATTGAATTCTAAATATGTATATTGATTGATTTTAATGAAATCTCAATGTTCGTAAAGCGAAACGTATATCATGTTTGATGGCTCCACATCGCGATATCCATAATCAGGGAACATTGCGTCTTAGGGAACAAATTATCGAACCGCTATATCCCATAGACATTACAGTAACAATGAAAATAACAGAAAATGTTAAGCAATCTGTTTATTAACTTGTATGTGTAACCATACCTCTACCCTTAAATGGATTTCACGAACTTTGATAAACAGGGTCAATTGTGTTAGGAATATAATTGAAATTAATCCATATAATATATATATTCTATGGAATCGTACTTCGATGAATCAACTGCAGTCTAACATCATGTTATAACATTAAAACTGAAAATAGAGTGAAAGTTTATTATTCTCAATATTTCAGAGATGTTTTGCGTCATCAGGTCAACTGGTGATAGATGTAAGAGATTTAAAATATTGTGGTGTAGACACAATATTAGGTGTGTGCCTTGACTATAAGTCTTAATTTCTAAGGCTATAGAGCCAGTTTTAAATTATAACAATGCTCCAACACATTGAGGGTACACTGTTACAGTAGGAAAATAAATGATACGAAATAGATGCCACATCATCAACACACAAGGTGGAATTGGAAATCAACTTAGCAACAAGAAACTGGGATGTGCCAAATTAAAACAGAACAGTATTAAAAATAATTGAAATGTGCATTGAAATATGTAATGCAGATGGCAGACCAAACTGTTTCCCTATACTATGGTAATAATAATCTACTAGACTGTCCATTTCATCTCAAATATCAAAGTAAACAGTTGCAATGGTATCAAGCGTATATGTGTCTGTTGCAAATTGCTGCTTATATTGGTTCACAGCAGCATACAATAGTATTACCGAAATAGACCAACACAAAGTTCATCCTAAAACACAGAAGATAGATAAATAGGTTGTATATTTACAGTATATTAACACACCAAGTAGAATAACAAAACATCTCAATATGTAGTAGCAGAAACTAGTGCATGGCGAAAGCACCATCGATACGCATCGAAGGTGTAAACGAGTTAGGCAATACTTTAATGTTAACAAGAGCAATGCAAAGTAATGCATATGTGTTGCAAGCGCATTGCTGTACACGAGACACGCGCATTACTATACACGTGCATCGTTGTACACGAAATACACACGTATTACATAATTAAAACTAATGTAAAATAACAACATTTCGTGATGTTAGAATTGCAAAAAGCATTTAAATGAAGACTTTGGCCCGATATTATCTCTGTAAACTAAAAAGAAAGATAAGATCAATAAAGAAATCACAGTCCACTGTGTACATAATTATTACAGCGTAATTAATGAGAAGGGTAGCTTTCCTTATATTTTCTGATTGCCACCTAACACGTGTATGACATATAACCATCTGGCAATATATTTCTCTTTCATTTTGAAGCTGATCTTTGCCTTCTGATGATAGTTGCTATCTTCTAATGTTATTTACACAGCGGTATTTATCGGTCTAAATGGCCTCTCCTAACACATCATGTAAAAAGTCGGACAGTAATTCAAAGCTGTTTTTGCAGTGGTCTCACGAGAAAAATAATGTCTTCTAATTTTTCAAAGTGCTAAAATGTTAGATTTGAAGGTGGCATGACCGCGTTTTAAAATAACTGGAGGGAATGCGAGTAACCGCGGCAAATTATGATTTATTGAAAACTGAGAAGAGCCGGAGCAAATTTCGAACATTAAAAGAAACATTATCTAAATGGTAAAATAGCTATAGTGGTGTGGGTTGGGATTATTTATCGTACATAAAAAGCCATTTACCTCACGCAAAAAAAAATCGCGGCCAGATATTGGCTGTTTCTTTTTCTGAAGGGGGTTTCATAGAGATAGACCCCATTGTGTATGACAAAGTTGGACTTGATTTATTTGGTTGGTTAGAGCCCACAAGCGTATGATGCTGTTTCAGTGTATATCACCCAGTGAAATTAACAATTGGAATGAAATATGGGTTGGTAAGCGATATTGTTATGGAGTTATTTAGGCTTACCACGTGTTTTCGGGTTTGTTTGTTAACTATGCCGGTAGCTATAGGACCTCCCCTGTGCCAGTGAACCCAGCCGGACGACCTGCTGATCCGTCCCCTCACACCGACTTACCGCCCAATGTCATACAGCAATAGGTGTTGTTCAATTGTACATTATTGATATAGTTCAGCTTTAACATAGTTTGTGAGGTCATTCAATTGCAAGCTGTATTTGTATATTGATACATTATAAAGACCCTATTATGATTTGAAATTAGGTTAACTGTTAATAAGTAAATTATCCAAAAATATACAGATACATCAATATAGAATTATGAAATATATTGCAACGTAAATACACATGGACACAATTTACCACTGTATTGCACAACTTTGAAATTTCCCTAAGCATCAACACTTAATGATTAAATATACTGCCACGAAAACACACATGGATAATTCGGCCCTTAACTCTGTAGATAAATAAAACAAAAGCGACAAGCAAGAGTTTTTGTTACATCGTAAGGTTAGGTACATCGGATCAAATATTTATTTATATCAACATTTTCAGCAGATTATATTCAGATAAGATAAATGCTAATTTATGCATGTAAATAAATAAGTAAAACATTACAAAAAGCACTTATTATCAAAGTAAGTAAAATATTGTTTGTATATCAAAGGTATCGATACATGGGTGTTCAGGTGTCGTTGTTGTGACTTCCCCTTGTAGATATATAGGGTTACTCTTAGCTTGTTAGACGAATCCTCTTCTGACACACAACATAAACCTAATATTATGAGGATATATCTTTTTTCTCGGAAGACAGGATGCATGATAAACTATCATATGGGGAGAGTGTATTGTTCCGTATAGTATCATATATGTCCGTATCACATCGCTTCCACACCTGGGATCCAGGCCCTACCGTATCTAACGACGGATCAAAGTTTTATTACCTATCGGTTTCAAGGTGTGTTACCAGCCGTCAGTCTTGTTAAGAGAGCTCGCTTTTTATACGATGTTATAGCAAAGATATTGCATTATTTTATTGCGAGATAGCATCTTATCTACCGTAAATTTTAGAAACATTGTCAATAAAACTAGCGGGCTTTGGTTGTCTGTTTACTGTATCAGAATGCTATAGCAACACGGTATGCTTCGACATGGCATGCCAGAGTTTTGTTCAAATTAAACCCAGTTTGATGGAAGGCCCTCTATCTTTTACCTCGAAACTTGAACATAATTTATCACAACAAAGTCGTAAATAGTGCACCAAGTAACGATGGAAGAAATCACTCCGCCACCGCAAAAAGGGCTTATTCGCTTATCTTGAAATAGTATAAATGTGAAATATTACATATCTGACAACTGGTCATTAATAACTGATTTATAGTATATGTAACAAAAAGAATTCAAAGGGTATTTACTTTACAAACTATTCAAATAATGAATACTGTAGCTTTAATAAAATTATATTAAAGTATGTTACAATTGTAGTACATATTAATATTGATTATATTTACTAGATTAAATATGGTAGGTAAATAATGCTATATGCATATGTTTACATGGCGTTGTTAACCAACAGAGTGGTGTTTGCACTCACTGGCATTGTACGACAAAGTCTAGTTATGCGTATTGAGATGGCCTACCCGTACGTGGTATACGTGTACATTAATATACGTGTATCTGATGACCACTATAAGGTTGATAACATGCAAATAGTTTATCAGAATACAAAGTAACGTGAACTCTGGTACAAGCTTTCAACACACTTACGTCACAAATCGAACCATATCAAGTGTCAGCTTATAGAAATATGTTTCCTTTATTTCCAGAAAAAAAATATACAACGTGACTTTGAATTCAGTCAACGTAATTAAAACCATACATTTAGGTTATTCGGTACCTTCCATAAAGCACTGAACATTTTTGCTTTTATACAATACACATTTTTGTTCCTCGTTATGCGATTGTAAGGGAATATCCTCCGGTTTCTTGAGAATGAGTACATTGACTTGTTGTAGTCATTTCGAGGACTGAGACAGGGAGGTCAAAATGTTATGCCCTAAAGTAATGCAAGTGTGTCCTACACTGAGTCAGTACCGTCTTAGGCGACGGCTAGTGTAACAAAACAACGACCATGCTTTTGTTGCAATGATTAAAATGACTGAAATCCGATTGTGCTTGTTGTAAAGCATGGAAAAAGATTGGCAATGGCTGGTTCCGGACCCACCCCCACTTTGTTTTTTATAAACACAGTAGAAAGCATATCATGTTTTGGTAAGACCACCAAGGATCGATTTCCGACTCACCTTACGGATTTCCTTTGAGGGTAGTTACAATCTATGTTTAGTGTAATCGCCTGTGATGCTTACATGACAACGGGTTTAGTCATTCTACAACCTTGTGACAAAGCTAAGTGTGTTCTTGGAGCATGTTCTGCATTTGCCGATCCCTGTCGGTTTTTTTTAACTATGAGGAATACATTATCACTTACTTTTTTTTCTATATTTCAGGACCAAATTCAAATCAGCGACGGCGAGGGCGACAGACGTATACAAGGTTCCAGACCCTAGAACTGGAGAAAGAATTTAAATTCAACCGGTACCTCACACGGCGGAGACGTATTGAGCTTTCTCATATGTTGTGTCTAACGGAGCGACAGATAAAAATATGGTTTCAAAATAGGAGAATGAAAGAAAAGAAAGAAATTCAAGCTATTAAGGAACTAAACGAACAGAGTAAATTATCAGAAAAATCATCAAGAACTGTACCGACCAGTCCACCTTCTCCAGCTGAATCGTCAAGCTGAAAATCAGTTCGCGAAACGGAACCTACCTCCAAAGCAAAGCGATTGTACGGAGCATAGCTCCCCCATATGCTTCTCCGACAAGATACAAATGAGTGGTCTCCCGCCCAACCGGTGGTTCAAAGGGAAAAAAACAGTTCGGAGAAAGCGCATGCTCTCTACTGCCATTGGGGTCAGAGTTGGATTTGACTCAATAGTGCCCTGTTCAAAACGAGAATCTTCACCAATAACGAGAAACCTTAATCCTTATATGATGAGATGTTGACTTTATTTACTTGGAAAGATTAGCGATGACATGACAAATGTAGTATGATGTGGATGTGTATGAAATATTGAGGTTACATATAACTTTGGTTGTTGAACAGCTCGGACGAAATGTTTGGAATAAAGAGAAAGCTTATCGAATGAAATGATACTCTATCCATCAATTAGAAAGTCATTTTAGATACGGGATGAACTGTATATTACTAGAATTTGTAGTTCCTTGTATAGGGCTTCCAGTGGCAAGCTACACATCCTGTCAGGAAGTCAGGCTATCTCAACGAACCCTGACCAAACGAGAAATAGGCACCTATCATCGATAGGTTCACATTGCCATTGAACACCAATTTTGGTGCATTCTAAATATAGCGATGCTATTCCCTAGCTCATTAAAATCATATAAGTGTTATGCAAATATATTGAATGGTCATTGTAGGTGGCATTATGAAACATTCACCTTAACTCATACGATTCACTTAGGGAGAGGTCTATGGTATAATTTGAAATCCACATCAATGTTATATTATTTGAATCCATTCAGTTAATCGTATTATCTCTACATTTCAATAAATGGTTCTTTTAAACTTTTTTTCTGATATTTCTAGATGACCTGTTCCAGGTGTCCTACTTAAAACTCATTTTCATAATGTTTTTTTCTACCAAGGAGTGTTCGATCTAAGCTAAAGTTTTCTTCATTCTGATGTCGAAAACATCTGATTACTGTTTTGACGAGGACTATCAGGGATGGCATATATATCATTTTTTTCCTAAATACATTTTTATTACAAATGTCAAAACTTGTTTTAATATGTTGCTTTTGTGTTAAGTATAATAGTTATGTATCTCTGGTGTCACCCATTCCTATTTTCCCACAATTTTGTCATATGTACCTTATCCCTAAAAACGAGCAATTCCTTAATTTAAGGATTTTATACTTGATTTATTGTTTATTTACATCGATATAAATGTTACGAGTACATACTTTTATCTTCACGTTTCGCATATGTTATTTATCAGAATAACCGATACCTCCTCAAGAAAATATAGAGGGTTTCTTACAGAAGTATTATCTGACAAATCGTTATCAAGCATACCAATCATATGTCATACCACTGGGAAAGTTAGTAAAAGTCAGGTTTTTGACAGTATAACTTCCTACAATACCACTGCCTAGATATTTGACAAGAGGTATAAAACTGCCTGTCTATTAACACATGTTGGAAAATATAATTATCTAACACTTATCATGCCTGTCAACATTTTTTGAAAATAAATAAATGATGCAAACGTCGCCTAGACACCTCAAGTGTGATGTAACTGCCAAATTTACTACACAATTATAGACTAAGGTGATAACTTAATTATTCAGTCACTCCTTAATTGTGCGTTTTATAGGATGTTTTTGTAGGCTAAAAGCATGGATCCATGTTTGGTATAATATAAATACACGTTTTGAACACCTATATCTTATTTGTTCGATTTTGTCTGAAAAAACTATAATATCAATAGTCAATTTACATTTTTGTAATATGTTTTGTACACTAAGTATAAATTATAAAGATAGTTCTCTTCCTGTTAACGTAGATATATATGTATGCATATTGGTTAGATCTCCGACACGACCAGACATGAACGATAACTATGTTGTCCTGAAATTGATCTATAAAAATGGGATAACAAATGTTCATTAATAAGTTTTATAATATTATATGATTATCATTTCAAGCATAGAAAAGAATATGTATTCATGGTAAATGGTTGTCCAGATGTTCTAGCCTCAGAGTAAACAACCAAAAATTGTGGTTGTGCTCTTTCCTGTAAATGACATAGTGTAATAGTGCAATCAACATAGATGAACCGGGAAAATAATGTAATGATTAAACGATTTGGAGAAACAAAGAGCAGCAGTTTTACCAAAGATATGTCAATTACAATTTCTTTAACGCACAATTTGTACATGTCATTTTTAATTACATTCAGGTAATTAAGGTAATCAGTGAAAAGGTTCATCTTCGTGGAACATAAGTTATTATAAGGGTATCAAATGAAAGTTGTATTTAGTCAATATACTATTGTGTCAAGTGTAATTTATCTATATACACCTATGTTATCATATGACAAAATTGTGGGATTAATATACCATTTTTCATTGTCCATGTTTTGTTTAATGTCGCCGTGTATTATCGAACTATACATGTATATATTTAATATGCATGTAGGTCCACGTTTAAACGAGAAATCTTCTAATTGAATTTTCATTGGAATATTATTTGTTAAAATATTTATATTACGATTCAATGGGTAAACATATATTTAGCGCCCGGTTGGCCAAACTATATAACACCTTTTTACATTATTTTCTAACGATCCTTTGTTTTAAATATGTATGCCAAATACTGAAATGCAAGTATTGCATTTGGTTTAAATCAGCATATGAGAGACAATTAAAAAGATATATTTTCATAAAAGGTATAAGGTAGTTTAGATTAAAAAGTGATCTCTCAAGGTGTTACCTGCTAAATTTTGTTCAGCTGGGCGCTAACATTTCTTTATTGTAGTCCTGTAAGGGGTAAATATATTTCTTTTTATATTTGTCATATTGGATGTGTGTATGTATGTCGATCATTCTTTACAAGCATAAAACTGAAAACGAGAAAAATTGCAATAAATTCAAATATTGTTGAGTTATCATACTCTTATTGTTGTTTGTTCGTTTATCGGTAATCACCATTGAATCACATCTGGTCCATTTAATTGTACCGATGTGTGTATTTTATCGTAAACGTGTGATATTTATTCATAGTTGATCCATTTATTGCAAAGATCTATCGATTTTTCTCTTCTATTATTATATCTTCACACACGTTATAGCTGATCAGTGGACAGTAGTACGCTTGACACATACATACGAAAGTGTGATAAGGATATAATATCGCTTTAACCAGATCTGAAACACATTAACAAAATAATGGGAATTTTTCATCAATACACGTTTCTGTGCGGATGGTGCATTTGCCAATTAGCGTGTATGGTCTGATTGATAAAGCGTTAAAACTTATCAACTATTTAGAAAAAATAATATTTGAAATGCAATTCTAACCATTTAACTGCCAAATGAAATAGAATTGTAGTTTGATCATTGAAAATCAAATATGGAGAATGCCATGAAAAAAGATATTAATAGTATGTGACTGATGGCGTGTATAAGGGAAGGACGTCCATGATTGTACAACGGTTCAATATTTTCAACAAAATTTAGCTTCAATACAATTTCAAATTTTATGAGGCAGATTTGGATTTTAGATAATAGATTTATAAGCAAAGTAACATCAACAAATCGATGTCAATCATTGTGTATCAATATGGGGAACACTATTACTTCAGAAAATGTAGAAATTAATTAATCTCTGTTTCACTAATGTTACATACATGTAAGGTAAAATGTTCATATCTAAAGTTAGAATTTGGGTATCATCGCTGGTAAGCATATACAATAAAGACATGTTCATTATGTAAACAATAACTTAACAAGCCGAAAATGAAACTCTTACAGACAGGAAGGATACTTCAAACTACAGATCGTCAAGGAATTAAAGTATTTTTCATTTAAAAGACGACAAACCAAAAATGTATTTAAGAGGTTTAAGTAATTGTAAGAATGTAGATCTTAACCGTCCTCGTCTCTGAAACTTGATTTTCTACAAGGATCATCATTATATCCTTCAGTTGACGACAGCCATATACTTACATCATCAGTAAGTAATTTTATTAAAATAAATGTATTGTAGTTACAGTTTTACATGCAAAATGTTATCATAAAAGCATTACATGGATTTTTATAATTTGATCTTAGCTCTACTGATGATTTAACAGTGTACGAAACAGAATTTGGCGCAGTAAAAAAAACAATTTGCTTGTTTTGGCTTTCAGCATCAACATAATGCATGGTTTGTTTAAATAAGCGCTTCACTACTTCGTAATTCAAGTAAATCTTAATCTATTAATCACATTCATCTTTTAATAACGACAATAACCAAGCATTCCTCTTTCGCAATCATGTAAAGGAAACACGTAAAACATAATGAGAAATAATAAAATGATCAAGATTGTTTTTGTGTAACATACTGCATTAAAATTCATACTGCAACAAGAGGGAGGTGGGTGCAATTCAGTCCTTTGCGATTGAACACATGCTTGCACATTATGCATATCAATACTCATACTAAACGAGCTTTATATCCAAGACATCTTAGTAGTCGCGTTTACCTTCCTAAAAATACGCATGTCAAAAAGCAAACTTCTCATTAAAACATGAATACCCATTGTTGTGGATTTTTTCTGGGCTACAAAAATAGCTGACATAACCAAATTGCCCTGACGTATTCCTTGCCCCATCGACGATGTAGGTATTACTATAATTAGCGAATTTCACTCTTCGCTGACCAACAAAGCGCGTCTGTAATTGAATGAGTGGCAATAAAGAGAAGATTAACCGTTAAAATCAATGAAGAAAACAGATAGCGTGGTGTCATCATCCTATGGTGCCTGTGAAAGGTTGTCTGCGCTTTTGTTTGAACACTTTCCTGACATTCTGGTCTAGACTCTTATATCAAGATGGTATAGCCTTGAGGGTAGAATTTCAATAAACTGGTAGTTGGTGAACAGTATTTATAACGAGGTCCATCTAATAGTGTCTTTAATACGTAATAGTTCCTCGATAATACATACCTATAAATTATTGAAAATGAATTATTAGTTGTAAAATGAAGAACAAACCCACACATCCAAAGTTGCTTTGGATAAAAAAATGGCAAAAGAAAGTTAGGGTAACGTGATAGTGACTTAAAATAGAAGTTTGTAGTAAGCAGCAATGTAAAGGACATCTAATTAAAGTTATAAAATGACGAGAATTAAACACAGAAGGAAAGTGTATTTGGCAATGCAAGCTGTCTAATCTGCAATGTTACCATACTTTACTACTTGTAACTTATGAATTACAATTCTCTTCGCCATTCAAAGTTCTAACATTAATAAGACATGAGGAAAACAGACAATAACAAAACTCCTTCTTTAGTCAGTTAGGGTTGGTATATTTTCGATTACTATCATCTATTTATTTCATTTTCAATTTACCATTTCTAAGTTCCCGTATAATTTTAATGCACGCGTTTTCTATCGTACAAGCTCACATAGCATAGACTGGTTGGATGTATCGAATACATACTCGAATGTATATCATAGATTGGTTCAATTATCTATAAGCAATCCGTTGTAATCCTGCGACATAGGAGAGAGTCAACACACAATTTTTTTTTATACAATTTCATAAAAAAAGTGTAACATAATTGATTAAGTAGTGAAACGATGACTTGTCCTTGGTTTTTCTATGACCTTTCGTACCTGTGATAAGCAAAATGGTACTGTCCACATGGTGCATTGAAATATTTAACTTTTTTCTGACTTTTTCCATCGACTCATTTATCTTTAATATAGGTGTGGCAGTTGCAAACGGATTATAGAAATCAGAAGATGAGCTACCATGGTTGTTATAAGATATAATACTGCGCGATTCGAAACAGTTGACTCATTTCTCTTATCTTAATCATTTGCAATAAATTTGGTATGGAAAGAGACAAAAGTGTCCACGTCACCATGACATCACATGACAGACGTACGTGTAACGACTCTCATATGTCCGATAGTTAACTTTCCTTTCCACAGCTGTAACATACATACGTAACATATCTCAGTTGCTTATGGAATAGTATGTCAAATTGGACTCGCTACCTGAGAGCTGTATCTAATTAACGGTATTTCTTGGATGTAAGTGCAGTGTTGACCAATAAGCTACTTCACCGGAATTGCTGCCGCAGGAGGCTTCCATCTATGTTGAAGAAAGGTTGCAGATGCCATCATCATTTTTATTGTCAGCTCTTTGATTCCAATGATTGAATACTAGTTCATCATACCATACCATAACATTTTTAGTCTATTCGACGGTTAATATTATAGCGGGATCCACATGTGGTGCCAGGAAGTGTAACCATTCTTGAACAAATTGGTTTCGCCTTGGATTTCAGTGGAAGTTTCAGTTTTCTCTGCTTTGTATTGACGAGGAATGATTCCCGAACATCTTGAGGAAGCGAAAGCTATGGAGATATACAATTTGCGACCTTTCATTAGATAAACTGATATGTGTATTAAAACTTCGTATCATTAACACTTGAAACAACATGTTTACAAAACTCTAGAGATTAAAAATAAAGCTCTTTCATAACAAAATATGATTACGCAGAATCCACTTTAAAAATGTCCGTGATGCATGCTTTATGTAATGACGCTTGTTTTAACGAATGACCATTCCATACACCCTCTTTGTCGTGAGAGGAGCTAGGAGTCGTCATTTTACACAAAACCTTGGCCGTACCTTTTACCGTAGATCACTAGCCTAGCTATTACAGAGGATGCTTTATGCGCAGAGCCGGTCGTCCTTTATGATACTTCTGGGAGAGCCGGTATTGGATCAAGTGCTTCGTGGAAGGCTTGACCCGAGTCGCAATCGATTCCCACTGAGTCATAATTATTCCCTTTTGTTCTCGTTTAAGTCCGACGCAATCGTAACGTTACTAACATTTAGCTTCAGTACAGGACAACTAGTAATGAAACAAATATTTGTATTCAAATCTCTTTATTTCTATCGGATCTCATTCAATCTTTCCATAGGAGGTGATAAATATTGATGACTGTGAGACCAGAATCTATCCCTGTCTAAGACAGAGACGTATTCTTGTTGTAAGGTCAAGGTCAGCATTTGTAATGTATCTTGATATTCCACATTAGATTGGTACAAGAGAATCACCGAATTGTCGATGGTTTATGTGTGAAATCAATGAAAGGGGATTTTTTACTACAAAGGATAGAGTTTTCAGACGTTTGTATAAATACCGAGATAATCGTAATATCAATTTTATATTGTACTCAAGCATGTACTGTTTGCATGCGACCACAAGTTATAACTGTAACTAAAATGTTGATATTGTCTTATTTTACGTAGTGATAGACAAAGACAAAATTACAAATTAATTCAGTGCAATTATTGATATATTTTTCAAATGATAAAATAAACAAAAATAATGTTGTTTATTAATTGCAGTGTGTAAACAGCCTTAATAGCCCAAGTGTGTCAGATATGGTAATGTCTTGAGTAAACTTTCTATTGGCACAGAAAAAACAAGTGAAGAACTGACATATTGTAATTACTTGTAATTACGCACAAATAATAAAACTCAGTTTGTACAGTACTAGCGTTACATATAAAATTTAGAATTCGAATTTTAAACTGAGACAAACGACCAATATTGTCAAAATACACATCATATAGGTAACTCCTATTTTATAGGTGTTCGTGTACCAAGCATTATAAAATTGTAACATTTTACATATGTTATTTGTGTAAGTGGAGATATCTTGTGTAACGTGTCAGTGGTCACAGTCGGTATTTTAACACATCTGTGATTAATATTCTTCTCATGATTTCTGTCACCTGCAAACCACAATTATTTTCCTTTAAATAGCAGAACCTGATAGTGACGATCATCAAATTTCAAACCAGTTCTACGTTGTTCCTTGGTGCATTGCACATTAATCTAAGTGGTGTCAATGATAATTAAAGTGTACACTGTATATTTTTGTATGTACACAATGTATTTCACAAGAATCACATATTTAACTGATACAGACAAATCGCAAATGCCTAATATCCTGTTTTGTTTGTTTCTTATTTCATCACTAACAGTATATCAAAAACTGCATTCTGATCCATTCTCTAATGTAATTCCAGCTTGTTGTATTAGACTATGTATCAGTAAATTTATTAAAATCTAAAACACAAGATGTAATTATGATTATTTGAATGACCCGAAGCATTTTAATGCATTGGTTTATGGTGGTAACTATAATTTCCCATTTCCTCGAAATGTATTGAATGGAATTTGCATTTACAACCTACACAAGTAAAAGGCATGTAGTCATCAAAGCAAGGTATCAAATATACATTACCATGAACATAACTGTATATTATACCGATAATTCCCTTATCGCCACGCTGGTTTCGTTGAAATGCAGTGAACTATTCCAAAGTTTGACGTTCGTCAATAGAATTTGACACTTCACTACAATCTTGTTGTTTCTTATATTCAATTATCTTTCTTCGAAGTGCATCGACTTTCGGTTGATTTATGGTTCAATTTTGTATAGGCAGAATACGGCCTATCAATATGTATATTCTATAACTGTTTTCATACAGCTGTGTACTGTTAAATGTCATCTCTTTGAAGCTTCCACTATATTATCAGCGCTCGTGCGGAGGTTTAAAACACTTATCTAAATACTTAGCACTTATTAAAGTGTTCAATTTGACATAAAGCATATCTCAAATCCGCAAAGCAGGATAGCGCCAATATTTAGTAAACCAAGGTGTAGGCAAGCTGTGCCGAACTACGGTAGGATTTGTTTACCTCAAGAATGCCTCTTTTCTTGCATTCACAGCAAAATACGATGAATTAAAACTGTATCCATCTGTTTCGACGTTTTTAACTTAGTAAGGGTTCTACTGGGGATGTTATGCTCTAGATATTATCGAAATAGTCTCGCGATCATAAAAAATCGGAATAAAAGAAGGTTCCGTGGCCGCCGTCACTCCAGCTTGGGATTGGGTATCCCACGAAATCTTTATGACCGTCATTGGGTCGTAAAGCCAGCAGCCAGATGCAAAGAGGATTATTGCCCCCACCAAAGCAAAGGTGTAATTTGCATACCTTCATTTTAAGTAATACTTAGCTCCTAAGGGGCAAGCCATGGGGGAGGAACAGGGACATGTATTAAAGGTTTATTAAAGAAACATAGTCTAAATCTGACAAGGACCTATTTTGATCTTTTAAAACACTAGTTAAAGAGACACAGTTTTATATCTTAATTGATCAATGATTAAATCTGACACTGTCTGACAATCTAGAGTTTATTATAAACACACCATGTAAGATAGGCTACTGCTCCAAAGGTGATATTGTTGTATTTTAAAATATTTTTTTAATTTGTTTCCTTGATTGTTTTAATGTTAATTTCATTAACTTATATGTAGTAAAATGTCATAATTAATGTAGTGGGACACTACCCCTGTAACATTTAATGCAAGTGAAAAGACTCATTTATTGCATTAAAGAGTCATAAAAAGGTAAACATAACTTCACAGACTCCGTTTAATGAAGAATATTCTAAGCAAACAAAGAAATGATAGGCACAAACTGGTTCATATAAGGAACATATTTCTGCTAAATATGAGACAATCAAATGTAATTTTCAACAAGTTGTCATAATACTATTTAGGTTTTACCCGAGAATGAATAGAATTCTTAATAGTCTGCTTTAAAGTTGACTTTTCAAAGCCACCGTCTTTTCTTTTGTAACAACATTTGGTGTAAAATCAACAATGATCCCTTCGCAATATTCATGTTATACAAAAGCAGTATCTCCGCAATATTGTTAAACAATAGTAATTTCGAGTATTGGAACAGTCGTTCAAATTATTTTGTCTTGGCGTAATGTATAGGGAGCAGCAACTTGTGGTTGAAAACACGGCGTTTTTTTTCCAACTACATGACTTATACTCGACGACCTTTTACAACATAAAACCTCTTTCCAAATAGAGATAAATATATGTCCGTTACATTGGATTCTCACAACAGTTAATGCACCGAACAAACCGATAGGTTTTTGTGCTGCACCTCGTGTCATAAGAGCGGAGGAATTTGTAAGTGTCAATGCCATACAAATCAAAAACTATTAATTCAAAATAAATAAAACACTTTGAAACATGACAATTACACAAACCTATTGCGGCAGACACACGTAAGATTCAAGACAGATTGACAATCATGTCTCCTTGGTCAAGATGAAAAACCAGCAAGAAATCAGTGCGGCACCAATCGTCAAAGTAATGCGCTATATGAACCAAGAAAACGGTTCTGACAGCCGTGTCCTGGCGAATGAGGAATGTTGCTAGGATGGGGCCTGGTTTGTATCAAAGGTGTTTGCTCTTTCAAAAGAGGTTGTTCTTTTGACCTATCCCCCTCAAGCGCCCTGAATACCTAGCGTGTCCGCTCATGAATTTTGACTTTCATGTGACTTTAATTTTAGGCAGTCTGATAGCAAAAGAAAAGGCTTCATTTGGAATGAGGGCCAGGGGTTTAAGTCTTATCAATTTTTATCGTTGACGTTTATGGAGAAATAATAGTGGTAAAAACTTATAAAATTTTAATTTTGGATATAAAACGGGAGCTTTTAAGGGGCGGAAATACAAGGCTGTAATGTTATACATATTGAAAGTCAGTTCCTATTCACCTGATGTTCCCCAGGCTCCTCTGATAATCACACTCGTCTAGAACACATTTATATTTTAATATGACTTTTCTTCTGTTCCGAATATTGCACTCCGTTATAAAATCTTTTTGAATTTTTATTTAATGGTTTCCGTATAAATGAATTTATATTGCTAATATTATATAACAAACGACCTAACACTGCTTAAGGTTAAACTATCTTAGCATCTTCCGAACTGTGGTTTAATAGGGATTTATTTCCGTGTTATGACCATTTAAGTAGCGTTCCTTACGAGTTTTATATTAGCCAAGTAAAATAGAAGCATGTACGGTCACGTCGTTCCTCACCATCTATGTAATTTAAACTACGAGCATCAATACCGACCCTTACGCCAAGTTGTAAAATCGTCCAATTAATGCTAGTGTTTTCCAACAGAACGGTAACAAATCTGTCATTATTAGCAACAAAATATTACCGGAATTTCCATTACCATTTTATCGAAAATATACGGCTTTGTTGGCATGTCTCGTGAGTTAGTTTCTGTGAATGGGATAGTCGATATGCAATTTTCAAAGACATTTGGTAACAATAACTCCCGCTCTGAGTTCCCTACGTCCCTTTTTTCTATGAATATTACCAGAGATGTTATACTCATGGTGACGACTGAACATTTTCTTCTGCGTAAATTAAGCACATCTGATGGAAAACCCTGGGTACTTATTATATCAAGAAATCATTATACTTTTAAGAAAAGGCATCTGAGTAGCAAATCAGCTCTTGCATGATAAATTATGTTGTACATTCTGTAATAGTGACAATGGAAATACTAGCGTAAAGGTGAACGTACGGCTTGTTAAATGTCGCTGGGAAAGCACATGCATGTGTCAGATGATATCTGGGCAATTAAGGAGGCAGTAACGAAAGGGGTATAAGCTTGGCCAACAGATTCTGTCGGAAGGTCACAAGAAGCACAAATGGTATTAATGCAGTAAAAATGACACTAGGTCATCTGAACCAATCAAGGGCCGTGAAAACTATTCCTAAGTTTGTCGTATATTGAACGTTAACATTTTACATTCAAACATGACGTAGATAGAAAATATTAAAACATTTTAAGTTATTCAAAAATAAAAGGTAGAATTCGAGAAAATCTTACTTTGTTTTTTATACTTAGTTAGTTACAGCTTTAATGTAAATACAATAACATATATGCATTTTGTGAATGCTAAGAGATATTAGTGTGCGAACGTAGGTTTTCACCCTTCGTGGCACTAACATATATTATCTACTGCTTACTCAGCAAAACTCAGATGCATCGATACATTTCAATACATCGATTCTCTGGTAATATTGTCGGAATTCATAACTATTTCAGTTCTAATATACAAGCATTTGAAGGCACATAAACAGCTATTGATGAAAAAAGTGGCAGGGTGTGATGTAAGTAATATATATGTTTCAACAAGTTTATATCAATGAAAATGATGTTTTGCTAACGCCAACATACAATTAACAAAACTTCAAATCTGAATCTGATCTCTTAAAATGGTTCAACAAAGAAAGACAATTCAGAGCAAAATTTATTTCTTAACTTTTTGTTTAACATTCTGAAATGACAACTTTTGATTTTAATGACATATTTTTAGACGCCAAAATCACAACACATGATAGCATCTTAATCTAAAGATTTATTTCCGAAAATTGTTAAATAATTGAAAGTTTTCACTATACTTACCGAATAATTTGTTTTGGCATACCTTTTAAATTCCAGAGGCAATTGAGCTGCCGTCATTACATTTCTCAATATCGTACAACAGTTAATTTTAATTATCACAAGTTGTTTATAACAGATATTAGTAGAGTGTCTGTTTTTCACTTTAAATCCCTTAAAATACAGATAATCCATCTTTAGATGCGTATTTTTATTATATATAAGAAGTCTCCAATATTAACGGTAGTGTCAATAGGGTTAGAGGTTCGTTCCTCGTCAATAACTTGTGCTGTTATTACATGGATATCTTACAAATACGATAAATAAAATCAATTGGGAAATTCTGATTATTAACATATACGTCATTTTAAAAACATGGCATTTTGTTAAAATATGAAACCGTATATAACTTTAATTCATTTTTAATAAACATATTGCACTTTTCTTTAAAATATTAACGTTCTTTTATCTGATGAGGTAACAAAACATGAAGATACCATGATGTTCACTACAACATAACCTAAACTCCAATTCGATATGCAGAGACAACAATAGGACTCATGATACAACAAAACAAAAGGAAACACTTCACGAAATACTAAAATTGAAGGCTGGACCAGGCGATTCGGAAGGATAAGCATTATCTGTACCACACGTGGTACCAGTCATAATGCCCCTTTAAGTAAAGCATTATGTCACAAACACCGTAGCGAAAAGTCCTCCTTGCCAAACCTTCTTGATGGGGCCAGTTCGTAAGGTATCATAACCTTGCCACATTTCGAATCTTGCAACTATTTAACTTTATTTTCATTTATAAATGGCAATAAGATATGAATAAACATGAAATCAAGTCATAATGAAGGTAAAAACTGATATATAATGGCAGGAATTCAGATAGAGATGATGTCCGCAAATCTTTTGTCAAATTATTTTAGGTCTAAATGTTTAAGTACTATGTGAAATGAAGGTCGATTCGTGACGTTGGTTATAGGGCTTACGTTTGAATGTTCGCACACGGGTATTCTGTTTTACAAATTGCTTTAAAAATGTTGACCAATCCTGCATCTTGCAAACATTTATTCACAGAAATGATTTATCATCGTAACATAATGCTCTCTATTTATACAATATTATAATATCATCAGGCAGGACGGAATTAATCCATGTCATAGTTTTAAAGTACACGTGTTGAAACAACTGTATCGAATTGACAAATGTCCCCACTATTTGCAACTCTTTCATTGACTTTTTGGTCTAATATCTTAAAAACATGTTAGTAGTTTGCATTCGTCGGTAGTTTTTAATACATGAACGGAATATAGCAATACTTAATGTAGCAGTAAACGATGCTATTCTTACAATTGTCCAAGTCCCGGCATACGTCACTGTGAATACATTGTGTATATTCGGGTTGCCAAATCGATTTAAAAACAATAGAAACGTCAGACAACGTCAGAGTCAAAACTCAAAACCATAATTGCCTTTGTGAGTTTAATAATACAGCTAGTTGGAAACTTAATGTAGCAAAATTAAATGAACTGGTACAAATTGCTTATCACGTGTTTTCACCGTTAAACTCGGTCTCTAAGGGACAAAATGAATATTCAAATTATCAGCTTTTATTTTAACTTCTGCAGTCGACGGCAACAGTATGGCGTCTTTAAGTTCCAAACTACTTGCCCGTTAATTGCAGAAAATGTAAATTTGTCTTTTACCTGTAGCCGGAAGACGTATACACATTAATACAGACATTTGGGAAACGTCGTAAAACGTTGAAGGGAGTCAGATTGATCTGGGTATAACGGCCAAAGTCTGACGAACAAATACTGACGCACTCGTTAATCCTAACACAATAACAGATAACAAACGATTTAAATAGATATAGACTATATTGAGCTAGAATAAAAGAGCGTCCGATTCATGAATATGGTAAATGAAATTACGTTCTTTAATTTGTAACTTATGGTTTATTTAAGTTTCTGTCTTCAAACCCGAGTCTCTAGAAAAGACAGATGATGCAGTACTAGTCTATACAATGATTCATCTATGACGGGAACTAAGGGAAAGGAGTATAAGTGCTTATCAGACGTCACTACGTCCTTAATGATGTCGGGAAATGACCAAAGCGTACAATGCTCGTTATCAAATGCCTGCAGTTTGTACATGGCGCATTTGTATGAATGTTAGGGTATAAGGTCAACGCTATCAATACGAGTTCAAATAATGATCAGGTAGAAAAACGTATACGAAATTAAATTATAGTTTCTCAGATCACAACAGCGGGTCGATCATTATATCATACAGAATAATATCTAAAGGAACAATCTTCACGAAATTGAGTTCAAGTAATCCAAATTGTCACAATTTCATCTAAAATACTATTTTGGGGAAAAAACGTATACGAAATGCAACCAACATACCCATATTACATGTACAACAGGAAGACGGTAAAGATAATATTAAGAAGTGATTTTCTAGTGAAAATCAGTATCAGAAACTCATTTCAAGTTATCACAGTGTCACTATTATACATATAGCAGAAGAGTTCATCACTTAATCAAGAAGATGCAGCATATATCACCCAAATATGTTTCTTTGGCGAACGGGAGATTGGCCAAAGAAGTCAGCCGAATATATAGTTATATTCAAAAGTCGCAATCGGACACTGCAAATGCACATGTTTCTTGCTAATTTAAGTGTTTGTATATTGTTTAAGTGCATTACGTTGTGAGAGGGCTAATTTATCAAATGTTGTATCTGTTAAATGTCAATAATACTCTTAAATTCAAGTACGCTGAAATGCAACTTGCGATATGCTTAGAGTACATGTTTTGTAATAACGTCAAATAATACATCCTACGACGTTGTGCTTAATCCTAAAAATAACATTTTTTTGCTTGGAATTTGATTCGAAACAATGACATTTGTCTCTACAAATTTCCACTATAATAACTAGTTTGAGTGTGGCATCAAACACAACATATCGGATGTCAATAAATTGATTTATCTTTATTTAGAATGGCGGAATTGGAGAAGTTTTTGCTAGGTATATTAAGAAAACACGTTATTGGCGAGAAACGAGCCTCGAGCTCTATTGACCATACTGTGTATACATGTAACGGAAACAACCGCTGGATGTGGACACTTGTATCGGATTTAACAGATCAAGCCAAACCAAGGCTCTGGCCACATACAACAAAAGTGTATCATATCGAGTCGGTAAGGGAGGTAATCCATCACGACAATGGTACTAATAAAGTAATATAGTGTTCCGACATCGCTTTATTCACATGAATGTATATTTCAATCAAAATCAACATGGAAATTATATATCGTGACGTCATAATAAGTTATTAAGTCGTATCGGTCAATACTATTTATATAATATTTATTTTTTATGTCGACTGGGAAATTCATTGGAGGATATACTAGTACACATGGTCACAAGCAATGTGTGGGTATCAGACACACACAGTTTTATCTCTTAATGAAACACTAGTATGTACCAGTAACAGACATGATCAGAAACAACGACGATATAGGAGAGACACACTGCTAGGAGTACCCCCTGTGTCTGATGGACGAAAACTACATAGCAATATCATTACCTATCGGAGACAATCAACACAAGCAATGCACCAGGTCGACGATTTTGATTGTGATCATAAGTGTGCCTTGTGGCTTCGTTGTCTCCTCCTCGGTTCTCGCTTTGTGTACGTGACATTACTTGGGTTTCGGCCTAGATATCATGGTGGGTGTCTTTGATAAAAAAAAACGCTTACCCTTCCGGATCACCTCGTCTTTCTTATTCTCTTTAGGTACTTTATCAATGGTCTACCTGTACATGTTTTTTTGTTCGTCGTTTGGCTTTGTTTTTTTCGATTTTGAGTGAATAACGTTTTTGTTTGCTTTTCGGTTATCTATTTTCTTTGTATTTAAAGGGTCGTTTCAGCCCGTAACAAGTGATACATACTACAGGTGTTATTTAAGACTCATAATCGTGTGTACACAATGAAAGGCTTTGCGAAATATATTTATATGGGTCCTACGGAAGGAAATCCCTTGAAACTACCTCCTTGGTTGATATTAATCAGTCGGGTCCTTCTAACAATGCATCGACCTTACAAAACATCCGTATTAACAAATACAACTTCAGCAGTATTATCTGTACCTGGATTTGATGGAACTTTTGGTACGTTCCTCATTGTTAACAGACACCAGTATCGTTTTTTTTTTGAAGAACCACACTTCTATAGTTGTCCTTTATATGGGAAACGATACTACATGTACTGCAGTGTAGTCCCAACCGACCCCCACCCTTCACCACCAGCCCCCATTCCCACTCCACCCTCGTTTAAAGAAAGGACATTCATAATGCAAATGTCTACGGACAGCTTTGAAAACAATTTTACCTGTATATGAGGACATCCATTATAGAAATATGTGGAAAGAAACGCTTCTTTAGTGGTCTATCATGTACAGTATGTGTTGGAGACAAAATATTAATCCAACAATCTATGCATATGGGATGTTCGCTGCATGCACTACATAGTTCGTACACTGTATGATACTCTCTGTATCAAGAATATGCACTTTCACATTGTACCACTAATTGTATATAGCATAGATGCATTATGAAAACCAACGACATGTGGACAGCGATGTGCTTTGTATTGTTGATAGATATAACCAGCATCAATACCAATGCTCTCTTGATCTGTCGCCTACTTGCGATGCTATTAAATATACCTTCTGCACAAGGTTGACACTACTTGCGATGTCATCGTCATCGGGTTCTGGTATTTCTAGCATAAGCATATGTCTTAAGAAAAATACACTACTAATAAAATAAGTGTTACGATAGAGTGGGGTTCTCATACGTGGCATCTTTATTAGAACATATCATCTTGATTGAAAAAAAAATCGAAAGATGACAGTAAATCTCTTTTAAGAAAGGAGTTCGGTCTCTCCGATCGATCCACCTAGTCTATGGCGATTATACCGATGGGCTCATGGCTACTCTTCTACCCTCCCGTAATAACAAGGCACCAGAGGTTAGTTCCAGTAAATGTGAGAGGGAGAAGGTAAGCCAGCTTGGATCAAGCTTAACACGTATATATAACTACTGATATACGATAGCCTTACGTCTAACGCGATAAAGAGGCGCACGTGTGATCGTGTAAGCACGTGTCTTCAAAACAACGCGAGACATGCACGGTATGACTATTATGTATGTTTAAGTCGAAAAGAGAATAGCGTAAATGTGTGGGTGAGTGTATTTTGGTAATACAAATATTGTTGTCCATTAACGCACTATCAAAAGAACGTATGTGATCGATCTAAGGCTAAGTATATAACTAAATGTCTAAATTGTCATTGTGAAGACATCTTCATATATGCTTTGAATAAATAACACGTGTTGTGACCCGATTAATATTTCTGTTTTATTTACATCATTCGATACGTATTGCAATGGCGGTACAGAATGAACCGATTCCTGTCATGTATTTGCACGAAACAATCCATTTTGCTTAAGCATCAATCTATAACAGAAGACACAATATACATTTTGTGTTCCTTTCCAGAACACCTGATCCGATGCTAATTGTATTTCCTCCGGATTTGCCCTGTGATTTTTACTTTGTCCAAAGTTTGCTCTAGTTTCATCAATTTTTAGTTCGTACTACATTTCTCTGGAAAATGGAAATGATATGAAAGGGGGACATGTTTCATAATAGCAAATGCGATTGCTCTTAAGAAATCAAGATGCCACCTGGAGGGGACGTTGCAGTTTACTCCTGTCTTCGACTTGAGATTTGAGATAAATTTCTGTCCTGTTTTGGTGTCTTCTCAATTCGGATAATTTATTTTTCGCATCAGCATTGAGTTATGATTCTGATTGTATGTTGACGCCCGCCTTGTATCATTGTTTTCGTGATTTTATGCACACCAATGTGGTGTATCTTGTGACGCACTACACATTCAAAATAAATAAGAGTCAGAAATAAAATGCGTTCTTCATGAATCAATTTTGCAAAGAATGAATTCTTAATTAATCTAATAAGATGGGCTCAGCACTAATCTTTGTCTATTTCTTTTTCGATTTTTTTTCATAATAGTTATTTAATTGTAGATATGAATAGGTTCTTTAAAGATTATTAAAAGCATACGCGTTTGATCGGGGTGTTATATTACATGTTTACACATTTGATGCATGCTCAACAATTGTATTCATTACTTAAATAATTTATTGTTATCTATTATTCATTTTTCAGACACAACAAACTCTTCCACTTTAGCCGTTTTCCTCGGTCTTTACTTACAACATTACCAGACGGGACGGCTTACTACTGAACTGTACGATAGGAGGGACGATTTTCACATTTTGATCGTGAACTTTCACTTTTTTCATAGTAACATCCCAGTTTCCCCAATGAATGGCGTTTGCCTGCAGCAGGTTATTTGGTAATTAAGAGATTACTCCGAATATCATTATGTCTGTGATCGATGTCAACTACTGACGGCCAAACTTACAATACAATATTGCCGATGCAGGTTGATCAAATTGAAATATCACTTTCTATCCTGACGTCAACGGGAAATATGCCAAATCATAGTGAGATAGGAAGGTATGTGATGTTTACTTTGCTTATTAGAGTACATTGCTGTCTTGTTGACACGTTGGTTCTTACTTACTGTCCTCGCTATGGCGATGTGTCGTTACTTGGATTTGACCTAGATTGACCTG
>JAUMHH010111087.1:0-40804 GCA_032359455.1 Chlamys rubida
AACTATAACAAAGGA
This sequence comes from Chlamys rubida, assembly GCA_032359455.1. Taxonomy (NCBI): domain Eukaryota; kingdom Metazoa; phylum Mollusca; class Bivalvia; order Pectinida; family Pectinidae; genus Chlamys; species Chlamys rubida. The sequence goes on from JAUMHH010111087.1 coordinate 16, forward strand.
CGCTAGACAATATAATACTGTTATAAAGGAACCGCTATTCAGAACTATAACAAAGGACGCTATACAATATATAACTATTATAAAGGAAATAATACAATATAATTTTTAATAAGGAAACTGTTATACAGAGCTATAACATAGGACGCTATACAATAATAATTGTTATAAAAGATATCATATTTCAAGAAACTAAACCCAAGATATTTTTATAGCAGAGATATATATATGTGATACAGAAAACTGTTATGAAAAAAACATTAAATATAATAGAGGAATTGTCAATACAAAACTATAATATATAAGACGCAGTAATAAAAGACAAGACTGTATAGTGAATATATGATTATGGGGACCCTCCATTACCGATTCCATCATTACCTTTATAGTAATTTTCAAGAATCACACTAAACAAACTTTTCATGAGATACCCATAACAAATCCGAAATTTGCTGGTGGGTTTTCTGTTTTAATTATTTGCCTGATTTAGAAGTGGGCACAACTTGGGACCTTTGTGATAAGGTATCATGATTCGTCATGAACCTTTAAATAGTTCCTGCAATATTTCGTAATGATCTCTCTTGTTTTTTCTTCAAAACTAGCGGTATAATAAACTAGACATGCACACTCAAAAATGTCGGCCTAGCGGCCATTTCTTATTTCCTTTTTTTTCTTTTTCAAAATGGAGCAAAAACAACAAAAGTAAAGGGGATCATTTATATTAAAATTCACCATGATCCCTTCGAACAGTACTTTCGGAGAAATAGCGGCAAGAATTTAAACATGAATTATCCTTGATATCGTGGTGGCCATTTGTTTTTTCCGAATCGGTAGAATTTGAAGCAGGCACACTGTTGACTAAGCGGACCATGTAACCGTGTTGCGTCATGATCCCTTACGTAATTATTGAGAAAGATTTCTTGACATACATATACTTAAAGGAGATTGCCTTGTGGCGGCCATTTTGTTTTTTCCGAGCTATCTCATATTGTAGCATGCAGTATTATCGACCGAAGTGATTGTGCATATCAAGGTTCATCAAGATTCCTTAAAAGTTCTGAGAAATAGTGATACAAACATTGTTTACAAAATGCGTGACTGACGGACGGTCGCCGGACAGCGGAAGGAAGCGATTTCAACAGTCCACCATCTGATGATAGCTGGCTATTTCTTTAAAGAAACTGTTCTACACAAAAAGTCATACAGGTTATGGTTTTTAGCTATAAAACGTTACCGTTATACATTTTTACGTAAAATTAAAAAACATAAAAATCTGTAATATCTGAAATCACAACACAGTAAAGTAGGATACATCTTGGTAATATTTAGAAATACAATTGAACAACAGACTTTAACTAAAACACTGAACTATTTTATTTTATCAAACTCGTAACACAATACAAGGAACTGTTCCATTGTTTCGTACACATGAATTACACTGTGGTCTATGTTTATACAGGAAAATTACATCGAAATGTGGACATTAAACATAACCATCTACATTATATATAATATAAATAAAAATCGAATTAACAGAGAACGGGAGCTTTAGGATACGTATCGCCGTAAAGTTAGATCACTTTGGTCCACAGATGCTGATCGCAAATATAATGTCATTAAATTGTCGTTCGTTTATAATGAAGCACGCCTAATGAAGTTTGCCTGTCGTAGTGTTGATGTAAGTGATATTAAAGGTAGAGTACCAGAAATATCGGGCGAGACGCCCCGGCGTTATCATGGTAGTAGAATATGTTATTTAAAGGTAGAATACCAGAAATATCTGTCGAGACGCCCCGGCGTAATCATGGTAGTAGAATATGTTATTTAAAGGTAGAATACCAGAACTACCTGGCGAGATGCCCTGGCTAAATTATGGTAGTAGAATATGATATTAAAAGGTAGAATAACAGAAATATCTGGCGAGACGCCACGGTGTTATCATGGTAGTAGAATATGCTATTTAAAGGTAGAATACCAGAAATATCTGGCGAGACGCCCCGGCTTAATCATGGTAGTAGACTATGATATATAAAGGTAGAATACCGGAACTACCCGGCGAGATGCCCCGGCTAATACCAGAAATATCTGTCGAGACGCCCCGGCGTAATCCTCGTAGTAGACAATGTTATATAAAGGGAAAATACAACAATTACCCGGCGAAATGCCCTGGCTATATCATGGTAGTAGACAACGTTGTATACAGGTAGAGTACCAGAACTACCCGGCGAGATGCTGTGGCGTAGCCCTCGTAGTAGACTATATTATCTAAAGGTTATAAACAAGATATACCAGACAAGACGCCCTTAAACATAAATATCAGACTAGAAACGTAGGCCAAACCATGCTATTTTAAAAAGTAAAATACCAGTTATATGTGAAGAGACACCCGGCTAAAACATTTTATAACTCTACGATATTTTAAAAGGTAGAGTACCATAAATGCCAAACAAGACGCCCCTGTGTGATCATGGTAGTAGACGTATGTGAATCATCCTGGTTCAAACTGCCGACAGACTTACCGTCGAGTAGTGTGACAAGAATGGCACGTCGATATTGATAAATTATTCACATTATTTTCATCAAAAACTGTAAAAGCGCACTAAATTACAAGAGGAATCAACTATCTCTTTGTTCCCCTGATGAGAGGGACACATTTAATAGTAACTTGATAAAAAATTTAAAACCTACCCAAATAGCAACCTTTTAGCGGAACATAACCGGATCTAAAATCTAATCATTTTCATTATTAACAGGGTTGGATAGGGCACAACCTCCCCTGGTAGTTATTTTATTGATTTGAACTCGTGTATCATTTTTCAATAAATATTTAAAGAAAATATGAACGTTTTCATGATCCGTGATCAAACGCAAGGATATGGCCCAAATCGACATGGCTCACATAGTTATGATGGCGTCTCCAGCACAGTAGAGTCGTGTCGGGGCCAGCCATTACTCGGTCAGGTTCTAGCTATAGAAATCATATAAAATAATCCTGTAAAAATCAGACTTTTTTCCGAGTCAAACAATGGCTTTCTAAAATGTCAGTTCTAATTTAGGATGTGCTGGTTGTGTAAGTCTCATTAACATCATTAAACGACGGCTTGATATTCTGTTACACAGTTGAAAATCGAGACTTTTATCCAGGTGTTCTGCTCATTAAATACTTTAAAGAATGTTTTTAAACTTTAAGCTATCATGATATAGCTTTCCACAGCTTAAAACAAGCTACCGGTGTTTGATGTGTATAAATGATTGCAAAGCAAATTAAGAAGGTTGAAATCACAGATTATATCAATATAACCTGCTGTTGAAACAGGCTGTGGATTGTTTCTCCAAAAGGCATTAAGCGAGACAAACCCATATAATATACATACCTTTTTAGTATTGCTCAGAAGTTTGGTAAAAGGATGATAGGCGATGAGTATACAATACCCCATGATGATATACCCCTCCGACAAGTACTGAAGGTCGTTAATGGTTAATAGCAGATGGGTTTTACTATATCCTATATTTTCGACAAAGTACCGAAAATTCAGGGTTGATCGGAAAGAGCATTATAAAATGCCGTAGTTATAGGCTCCCTGTGGTAATATCGAACTTGTATCATACATGCAGATGCTCGAATAATGCAAAGGGTCAAGACTGACCACATGCCAGTCGCCTAACAAGATTCAAAAAGCAAATTAATAATAGGCCAACTTCCAGGATTTTACTTTTTCTCTTCAGAGGTTATTTAGGAGAATGGTGAGGTGGAGGCTCAGAGACAATGACTTTGGTTTTTTTATTTTTTATTTATCTCTATTGATATGAAGAGAAAAGCACACACACACATATTCATATTAGAGGAAATGTATTCCTATTATTGTTACATCTGTCATCACTAATGCTTTGAAAGGATTTCCATTATCTAACAATAAAATCATTGGATAAGACATAATCTTTCTATATGTTACTGGCATTGTCTTATCCGCTAATGAGGTATACCCATCACCTGTTTATATAATATTAAATACTAGCTCTAGTATTTCATTAACTTATTACGCTTTGTGCTTCTTCGTTTTCAGCTCGCAAAACAGGTATATATGTGTGTCATCTTTGTTCAAGAAATATTTTCCTCAGTTAAATGCTTTCCTTATTGATTATTTATTATTGCGAGGTTATAATATTTCAGAGATTCAGACTATTATAATTCAATATTCATATAATAAAATCGTCTTTACACGTCAGACAAGGGTCCCAGCTGATACCTTTACATCGTCCTCTGTGGTGATGATATAATGACAGATACTAAAAACCTATATTAAGAGATAGTTAGCCACACCATAACAGAGTAAGCTCATAATATCACGGATAATAAGAGCATTTATAGTCACCAAAAGACGTAACAGAAGTCAACGCATAATAAACAATTATAGCCTTTTTCTGAGGTCGATATTGGGATTTATTTATTAAGAAAAAAAAACCCGAGGACTTAGTACGATGTCAATATATATTTTCTTTAGTTTATAAATCGATATATAAGCTTAAACTATAAATACTTTTATTATTTTGATATTGTTTTTGCTATTCGGATGCGCATTCGATTGCAACCATAATTCTATATTTAGAAACTCACAACATTTAAAAAGAACACATGTTCTTCAAGTCAGTTTCTACAAAAACTGACATGTAACGGTATCCATGACAAAATCAGAAGTGATCCTAATCTCCCACGAAACTAGGTGCTCCTCACCTACCAAGAAACAGTCAGATACTTAACACGTGGAATCAATCGCGTATGTTGGTTTAAACTTTGTTTTATTCAAATTTTGTTTGACAATACATCGAAGTACATGTTTTATAGAACAGAAAAGGAAACAAAAACAAAAACAAGACCTGTATGTTAATTCTCAGGAAGAAAAGTTTACTTTCGTGAAATTCCACATTTACTTTTTGATTTTTATAATATAAATGTGTTACATCGTTTGTAATTTAATTGTTCAACTTTTTGTATTATCAGTATTAGTATTTCTTTCTCAAAGGAATTTTGTTTGTCTTTCTGAGATATTTGCTCTCCGGTAATAAATATTTTGATATTTGTTTTTTAACTGTTTTAAACTGTATATCCTCAACGTTAAAGGTTCATTGTTAAGAAACATCCTTTTGAGTTATTAGATAATAAATCATTTTCCGTCATCTTCATAAATGTTTATTCATCTATAACATTTTTATAGCGTTACTTAAATGAAGTTTCCTATTTTGTCGCTACTCAAATAAGTGAACTTTTATTCTATAAAAAGTATCTGTTTAAATGTGTCACCCATTACTACATAAATGTGCCACGCGTTACTCTTTCCAAGTTCCACTTTTAGCATCTACATAAATGTTCCACATTTGACACGGTCTTTAAAGAAATATTTAACCTACAGCCTCGATAAAATTGTTTCACCTTTGACATTTACCTAAAGGTTCCACCTTTGGTCTCTATAAAAAGATTTTACTTTTTATTCTACATAAAGGCTCCACCTTTGGCATCTACGTGTAACATTTACTCTACATACAGTTTCACCTTTGACCTCTACATAAAGGCTCCACCTTTGACCTCTGTAAGAAATTGACTTGTTGCCATCAACCTCCGTACGCAAAAAGAAGTTATTCCTGTTTTGGTTGTAAGACTTTTTTATTTACACGTAGCTGATACAAGCCACAAGACTATACTCTGTTTTGTTTTATAAAATATGAAGCTCTCCGGACCTGACATCCACACATAACTCCGCCGTCACCATAGTTACGACGGTAATTTGATAATATAACCTAAAAGAATGTATTCCCAGACACATTTCTGTTGATGTCAGAATTTAAAAGGGCAAGCAATCATTTTTTAAACGAGATTAAACGAGAATTCTAATTCTTCGCTTTATTTCTTCAATTACTCTTTGAGAAATAAGGTTACGTTTGAATAGGCTTGTTACAACGGGATAGGAGAGGTCGGCCGGAGACACCAGGCTACCGTTTTACAATGTCCAAAACGACAATTAAGTTGACATTCACTTTGTCACTACCGGTACTTAGAATCAAACTATACTGTGATGTCGTTATTCAGTCGACAATCTTGCCTTAAATTCTGCCGTTAACTACCTTCAAAATCAGAAGGGACAGATATATACCGTGAAAGTCCATGTCGTTAGCCTCGTTCTCAGATTGTGATGGTAGGAAGCATGTCGTGGGGATAAAATTGAATTATATCAGTAAAAATCACAAGCTGGGAAACGTGTGGTAACAACAGAGTAAGGAACGGCAGTGTAGCCATGTATCATACCGGCGAAGTTAAGAAACGGCAGTGTAGCCATGTATCATACCGGTCACGTTAAGGAACGGCAGTGTAGCCATGTATCATACCGGTCAAGTTAATGAACGGCAGTGTAGCCATGTATCATACGGCAGTGTAGCCATGTATCATACCGGTCAAGTTAAGGAACGGCAGTGTAGCCATGTATCATACGGCAGTGTAGCCATGTAGTGGCTGTACGTCATTACCTACTCATAACTGTATATAGCACACTACGTTAATATATACCCATAGCTCATAAAGAAATAGCATATACAGCAGTAATGTATTGTTTATTTTTGTCAACATGATGTGAGTGTAATAAGGTCTATACTACGGTATAATTGATGTTTTCTGGCTATATTTAGCTGATAAAGGTTTGCCGATACGTGATGGTAAATGGATGTGATGCTTAACGCATTCTCTTAACCAGCACACTATGCAGTAGCCATTTTGGTTATTGAAATAAAAGATTTAAACTCGGTAAAAGATACTACAAAACCTCAATTTATAAAGGACACAAAATTACATATTGTATAACTCTGTTTATTATGATGGTGTATACAACTAACGCGAGGAAGTGATGTTATACCAGCGCGAATGCCTCCACCATCATTACTACCGCCACACATTGGACGGCAACATCCCATAATTAGGCCGAGATGACATGCCCCTTGTCGCATGCGCGAATAGTAGCGAGATCATAGGTCGCCAATTGGCCACATCCTTCCAATCGCAACTATCGGTTCCTAGAGGTTTACGGTTCAAACTCGCGTGAGGAGCGCGGGTTCGATATGTTCTCAGTGCGAGGTGTAGCAGGGGAAAATAGGGGAATACAGTCCATAAATGGAGACAGAAGCAGACATATATAAAATGGTACTTACCGCGCACCGGGTATGGAATGAGCAGCGTCACTGTATCCTTGTTGTTTGTGTCATTTCCAGAGGTTTTAGATGACGGTAATGTTGATGAGGAGAAGGAGACAATGGAGAAGTCAGTGCGGTTCTTCATGCTGGTTTTGGGGTGGTTTTGAAGCTGGCGATCTTTTGTTTGGTTGTGGTTTTCTGTGAGATGCCGTGTCTACACAGAACAAAGCTCTGCCCTAACTAACGACGACGATATCGATCTATCTACACCAATTAGAGGTGGAGGACTTAACAGGTCCAACGCCTAACTCCGAGTCCCTTCACAAAGCATGCGGGGTACAAATTAATGCTATTTACATCATAGTTATCTCGCATTGCTTAATTTGTCGAAAAATCAGCTGAATATTTTGTCGGGGAGAAAAGGGAGCTTCCGTTCAATATGTCATGATTTCCGGGCAAACTCGCGAGCCCTCGTCGTTCGATCGCTGTCATTTCCTCCAAATTGCAATTGTTTTTTCCACTTGAAAACGAAAAATCAGAACAATAATTTCCAGTGGCTAACCTAAACAATAGAAAAGGAAATTACTAGAGAGTACATTGTATTTCACACAGACAAACACGCCGCCTACACTGATATTACACTCGGTACGACTGCGGTGTTCCACAGACAGGTGGTTACCGCTACTGATGTATTCTATCTATCCGGACCGGCTATCGACCAATATCAATATCTGCTATTGTAGATAGCGGTAATAAACACCTGGATTTCGGTTATATCCCCAACCATGTACCCAAAGTATTCGAGACGGGGGTTTACTCAAAGGCGTGCAGTTTGTACTGAAACCTTAGAATAAATTATAACAGGAAATATCGATCTTAGGCAAAATTATTATATTCTTAATCGAGATCTCTATTATAACAGAAACGTATTTTAATTATCAGAAAGCAAATACAAAAAAAATATATTTCACTCTCTAATTGTTATATAAAAAATATCAATATGCATCAACAAAGTATTCTTTGAATAAGGAAACAACTATTATCATCACTGGACAATAGATAGTTACATAAGGTTGTCTACTTTATCACTGTTCCTGAAAATAATACATATTGTGTTCAAACGTTACTGTCACGGCTCCTGGAAAGAATATATAAAAGGGAATAGAATCAAACTCATTACAACAAGTATAGTTCACATGAAAGGGTACTGTTGTCAAAGTTCTTAAAATAAAACATCATACGAGAGGGCAATTATCTCAGTTCTTGAACATACACTGTAATATAATACGAACGAGGACGTAATATCACAATTCCTGAAAATAATATTTCAAACGAGGGGTACTACCACAGTCTCTGGAAAAAAAATATATTAAATGGATTGGGGTCAGATATCTTTAATAAATATAATTTAAATAGGTACGAGGGTGCTATCACCTCCTAAACATAACTTATTATAAACGAGGAAGTCATATCACATTTCCTGAAAATGATATACGAAAACAAATATGAACAATACCAACAGTCACTTTTGATCCAAGCTTTCGGGATGATGAGGGGTAAGCCCGAACGCTTAGATCTAAAGTGACTGTTGATATTTATTTTTTGATCCAAGCTTTCGGGATGATGAGGGGTTAGCCCGAACGCTTAGATCTAAAGTGACTGTTGATATTTATTTTTAGACCAGGAAATTAATGTTAATACATACGAAAGTGTGCTTCAATTCCTGTAAATAATGTAAATAACATCGTAAACACAAATTATACAAACTACATGTAACTATATTTTTTTTGATATATTCGATGAACAGCAGAATGAAAACCTTTTATATAACTCTGTTCAATGATGCTTTTTATTTTCATTATGTTAAAATGTTGAAACTGCGTCATCCTATCTCGATTGTATTGAGTCACACACGGACTTTCATTGTGCGATTATTGTTACAAATGTAGACAGTACATTTTGTTGTTAACACTATGTTCAGTCATTGTTAGCTATCACTATGTTCAGTCATTGTTAGCTATAAACCTCGTGAATATTTTACGCTTAAAAACAAAAACAAAAACATCTTAATTGCACTTCTCTATTTGATAAGAAGGAAAATTATGATAATAAAGTACACATATGTTCAATATATTAAATTTCGCTCGTGTGTTTATATTAAAAATTTAGACAGATTACCTCGTCCCTTAATGAAGCATCATACTACACCGACGAAACACACGTGTGTCCCAGTATGGAACATACACTGTACTTAGACTATACGAGTTTAGTACACGTATCTATTTCCGTGTTCGAATGTACAGGTGACGTGTCCACTGCACTCGTGCTGTGGATCTATCAAACGAGATAAATATCAGTTACTGGATTAGTTTTCACAATTGTCTGTTAAGTGAGTTATATGTAGTAATTAACACGATAAGATATTAATCTTTTGATTTATCACATCCAAAAATGCTTATAAGCGAGTATGAAATAATACTTAAAAAGTTTCTACAATTCTTGGAGGAAGAACAATCTTATCAGATCCCCGATTGATACAAAACTTCTCCATAAAACTACTCCTCAAAAATTCCTCACCAAATTCTCTTCAAAATGACTTCTCGACATGTTAACAACTTAAAACATTGCATAACAATCTGAGGAGGATAGCTGGGATAAAAATCTGAGGATAGCTGGGATAAACAATCTGAGGATAGCTGGGATAAACAATCTGAGGATAGCTGGGATAAACAATCTGAGGATAGCTGGGATAAAACAATCAAACTGGAAAAAGTTATTAACAACAGCGTTTTTGACATCGTCTGTAAATACAACAAAATATATCATACTAACCTTGTACAAAGGCTTTTACACGATGACCTTGTAAAATGACCTGGAATTATGACCTTGCATTTGGTTCATGGTTCATGGTGGTCGACGTCTTCGTAAGCATAGTATTGCTTCTGTTGACGCTTCTTCATAGTTGTTCACATATTAAAAAACATACCTTGTAAAATGGCCTTGTATGATGACCCTGTCCGATAACTTGTACAATGACGTTGTAGAGTGACCTTTAAATATCAACTATATTTATTTTACAACAACTATGAAGCAAGTTGTTACAACTGATGGCATCGTAGGATGACCTTTGACAGTAACCTTGTATGACGGATATAGACGACGAGAAATGCAGTGTATACACATGTATTCTGTTTGTTACCACGATGTCCTTATAGAGGGGCAAAGCTTGAAGTATTTATTTCAAAAATGCGCTAAAATGCCGAACACTTGCTTCTTATTTTTAACGCAATTACCTGGGGTCCCTGGTCAGGTGGTGCGGAGGCCCTTGGTCAGGGGGGATATAGACAGGTTGTCTTAAGGTTGTTAGTCATCAGTTGCACCAACACTGGATCTGCAAAGAAAAATACATTTAAAGTTATCCAACAACGATGAGAAACAAGTTAACATATTTTCCAGACAACCTCTTGTTTTAATAAATCATTTGAAGATATGTTGTCATCCTACATTTTTTTTAAATAAGTGAATTGAACTACTACTGTAACAGTATAATTAGGAACGTTAGTACGATTGTGTGTATACGGGTGCGTCAGACAGAACAACTGTGTGGGAGGAGGGGACTGGTTTTTCCGTATGTTGGAGGGGGGGAGTTCTGGTCTGTGATGAGAATTGGGCTTAGATAATGTAGTGGTGGGAGGGGGAGGAGAATAATACTGATGTATGTTCGGGGAGGGGGAGGAGTGACCTCGGGCGGGAGGGGGAGCAGGAGGGCAGAGGGGGGAGGAGGAGACGAGACCAGGCGTGGTGAACTATCTTATCCGTCCTATTACATGGCGGATTGGTTGACTGTAGATAGAGAGGCTGAGGTCAGGTTTCTGTCAGATTTCATGTGAACTAGACCTGTTAAGTTCAACAAGTTATCTGTTTTGTCTCCTATTGTCCGCTCTTATCACTTTAGTACAACACCTATCGTGCTCCAGTGACGGTTCAGTGCATATCTACCTGTCTGTTCGCTAGTTATCTCCTCACCGCGGGGCCATGTGGGGTCACGTGAGGTCAGGGGTCAGGTCGTGACACAGGAACTCTTACAGACACCTAACAGATTCGGGCCACATCATGTATATAACCCGATACATCGCCTTATCTGTTTTCAATTAAAAAGACTTTCTACAAAACCACCAGGCGCCCAGAGTAACAATAAAAAGTACGGCGATATGATAGCACCCGAGCAACACTGCCATATGGAAGCTGATTGTTTCAACATGGCCCTTACCGCGTCGTATGATATGGAAACTGATTAGTGATGGACGGTTACGTGATACCAACAATGACATCACCGATTACCTGTCGCTTGGTCTAAAAATAGGAAGAAAACACATCTTGTATTTGACAATGTATGTCTTTGCCTTCTTCGCTTTTCATTGATGACGCAATGTTTGTTTACAGTTCCTCGACGATGAACTGAGATCAAACGCTTCCCACCGATAGTATTTGTTTCTGTGTTCTTATCGAGTCGGAGACTACTATCAAATAGATTTAATCAGGTTTCAACATTGTAACAACTGTTGGAATGACGAAACCCTCCTATCGATAGACGGTATGTAGACTAATCGCCTGTAGACATTCACTACGCGAACATAATTTGGAAATACCTAATAAAAACCACATGAAAAAATGTCGCAAAAAATGTTGTTCGAGTCTTAAACAAGCCCGTTATGTTTTTGAGAATAAGAAACACTTCTTGAAATATCCTTCAAACCCAGAATCCATACATCAGACTTATTCAATAAAAACAATAACATATTGAAAGATAGCTTATCACTCTGACAATCTGACCTCTCACAATCGGAAGTTATACTTTAGCCTACTCATAAGACAGTCTTTAGAGCTGAGGAAAGTTGGCCTGCATCCAGTTTATTATCTTAAAGGCATTGGTATGTTGTAATTTTGTTGTTTTATGTAGCTTTCCATCAATAGTCACTTTGTAATGACATATTGTTCAACTGAGTACTATAATTGTTTATTGAAAATTATGCAAAAGGGACTCTAACAATACCGCTGTGCATTTATCGTTAGAATTTTCATCGCTGTTTAATAGTAGACAAAGCTAGACTACTTAGTGAATACTTTACAATTTAATAACGCGAAATCCACGAAACAAGTCAGTGTTTATTCTACAAGGATTGAGGAAGGACATTGACATGGATGAGGAGGAGTGTAGAACGTGCATGCTACGTCATAGGGATCACTAACATGATATCAGAAAGGACCAACCACATACATCTCTGGTGTGGATGGTTTTGTTTTCCGGTTACTGATTAAATACTTAATGCCATAAATGAAAACAGTTTTGTTTTTATTCAAATGTTAGCACGGGTAGATGTTTATCATACAAATTCTATAAAAGGGAGGAACTATTTGTCTGTAGGCCTATTCATTAATTTAAATATATCATAATCATCGACCCTAAAACATAGACCTGTGTTTCTAAAAACGTTGGGAGTATAGAACCAGTAAATCATAAGGGAGTGATACCCTTATGATTCCCATTGTATCGTTATGACGAAAAGTCACTGTTTAAATGTATTGTAATGAGGGACAACCTTGGTTCGTGTGTCGTACAATGACACTGGTAAGGAGAACGGAACAAACAGCACTTACAGGATGTATAAACAGTGTCTTATTTTACCACCAAATTATTTCATCACAATTATAAATAGGCACCACCGATATGTTTATGAACATCGCTGCAATAATCTATAATATTGATACTAACAGGGAAACTCAACACTACATATCATGGTAGGAGTTCCGTGTCAACACTGGAGTTCCAACAGTATTTAAGATGAAACAACTAAATTTCATTATGATTTCAAGAAAACGTTGTTCAGGCAAGAAACGCAAGAAACGTTCAAATTTTTCCAGTAATGTACATGATGTTTTGTTTCAGAAGACGACAATGTTCCAGTTAGAAATCGAATATGATTTATAATCTAGGTTGCTTATTTTAAATATTTATCACAATCATGCAACTCAAGTTATATAATAATAAAGTAACATCTTGTGATATTCTATATTTCTGGGGTATATATTGTATAAAACAATGGTGTCTCATTGCTGGTATTGTTTGGGTTGTTTTATTTTGTTTTGTTCAGGGTCCACAATATTGCAATGGGGACATCTACCAATTCTAGTTTTTTCGATGTCCTCTAAGTAGACACAGAAGAAACCTCCGATCCTACAGAGACCCAACTAATGCCAGCCACCTCTAACGAAACAATGCAATATTAGGCCTAGGAGCCGTCTTACAAAAAATAGACTTATACATGTACAATAAATACATATAGGACAGACGGCTCCTACTCTCCTCTGTCTCCCTCTTCTATCCCTTCACTCCATACTTTATCCCTTCTACTCATTTCCCCGCCTTTTCTTCGTCTGCTGGATAACCGAACTACTCGGTAGTGAAGCGGACGTAAAACCTATCAATCTATTAATCAACCAAAAAACGAAACAATGTCACGTGCAATGGGATACAGCCGATTTAGGGTTACCCAAAATCGGGAGGAGCAGAATCGGCTGTATGCTTTAATAATTTTCATTTTATGATGCATTTTATGTTTGTTTTGAAACATGTGACACTACCTAACGTAAACTATTTACTTCTATAAATAGCGAGAGTGGGGGAGGGAGGAGGGGGAGCTATACAGGTGTTCCTATCTGTGTAATGGAGCGCGAGATTCGAACCGCAGCATCGACCCTCGGGGCTCAAACTGACAGTAAGTAATTGATTCTTCACCAAGTACTTCCAAATGAAATTTTTCACTTGACTTGTAGACACATACGTCTACCGGGTGACTTTTACGGGATTGTGAATGTAGTGAGAATTTTACACCACCGGTTGTAGGTCCTGACCGACACGCCACACAGTGTTAGGGCAAATATTTTGTGTCATCGCGACGTAACAGGGAGATGATTATGATGGGATAATTTACATGCTCCTTGTCTTCTTGATTGACAACATCAATTATACATTGAAATTAATGGCTGATCCCACGAGTTTTACGACTTCCGGAGCTCTGATGTCATGCGTTCGATTACCACGTGCCTCAGGGTTTATCCGTTTTTTCCTTTTGTTTTGGCAAACAGACATTTAATGGAATATTAAAATATTGAAACATATTCAGATCGAAAGCATTACAACAGCAAAAATCAAGGACATGCATGTTTTCCTCTCAGTTTTGCCAAATTAATTTCGTAATACAAGATTGTGTGTAGCTGTTTTATCATTTCAAAGTCTCTATCTTAGCCTCTGACAAAATATTGTTGACAGTCACGGTATGATTTCCATTCGTAGAAACGCAGAGCACGTGGTTTCTCCTGTGGAGGAATGGTTTCTTGGAACGTTTAAGGAAGTTTGTGAGTGTGATATAGCGACAGAGTTATCATGAACATGATTACCGGTGACCCGACATTGTTCTGACCTGGTGAATCCGGGTTGGAGATATTTAGTGAAATGGCCTCGTGGTTCCATGTTTTTCTTCGAACTCGTAGCCTATGGTTTCCATGGGTAGTTTCTGAACCACGCTGAAGGCTAGAATATAGAACAATTCTAGACCAATGAGTTGTGGTTCATTTCCAGGGTACTGTGACATCCTTTGAGACACGTGTTTGTCGTCAAAGAACCACGTTTTCACTGTACAGTGTAAAGAGTGCAATACAAATTCACAAAGCATGGCAGGTACTTTATATAATCAGTGGAAAACATGTCAGTGGAATTAGTATGCTTGGTAAGAAAAATAACCACATTTCTGAAAAATATCTTTTAAGAAACGTTACGTGTAACAATTCACAGATACTTTAAATCTAGCGCCCAACTATCAACAGAATAACACATTACACCAATATCACACTGCACACATGCATGTAACACTATTTGTATACATTTCAACACACACCTAACACACCTTACACACTCCAGATATAACACACTGTAGATTTAACACACAACCATAGATGAGGGTCATGACTCGGGGTTATGCTGTCAAGATGACCACTTGGCCTCGTGCGAGCCTCGCAACCCCTCTGCCCCACAAGGCCTCCCTGTGAAGACCTCCTGAGCGCAGGTCCGAACCTTTACCCTTTCCTCCTCGATAAGCTTTTTATCTATAATTGTCATAAGTCTGCGCGCGCGAGCAGACAGAAAGTGACATGCGTAATTGCTTGTCAAAACTTGATATATCTAGTGTTGGGAGAAATATAAAACTGGAGATTCGCCGGGCCTTTGACGGGTTCGTGCCTAATGCATTTGACAGATTCGCATATTCATTTTCATATCGAACTGTCAATGTGATAAGCTCTGATGTTGGTTAGGTATCGAATGCTTATAATTGTGAAAGTTAATCTCGGTTTAGTCGCTTGGTGGTTGACGCTTAACTGCTTGCTGGGGGGAGGAGGAGGCTGACGATCAATTTGCCGCCGGTTCTGAGGGGATAACGTTACCTGGCCGGGGCCAGGCATTGTACACAGCCCTAATTGATTAGGGCAATTTGGCTACTGGAAACCACAAATGATCACACAAGCACTATCTGATTTACCTGTGAACAGGGAAATGTTTAAACAATTTGTCAATATTTACTCAAATACAACTCCCATTAAGGATGAAGAATTGAAAAATTATTGGTGAGCTATCACACTTGTAGGTGCTCCCAGAGACGTATAAAGCACCTCTGCTTGTTTTGTAATCATCGCAGTGAAATCATTGGATATGATTAAATAATGGTCAGAGCTTGAGTTCGCCAGTTTAAGTGCAAGCTAGCCGCACTCTGACTAGTCAATTTGACGGGGATCACTGATAGCCAGTATCGAGCGTGTTCTACGATTTACATCTCGTTGGAATCCCCCTTCCCCTCCCCCTCAGCTTTCCCCAGACTATCTGCAAAGTCCACACAGGAAACAAAGGGCTGTAACCGGACACGGGTACCCGTCAGTTCTCAGCCAGTAGAATTATCAATCGACAGTGATACCCGCCAGAGAATTCATCATCTAGTCACTGCGCCAACTGGTACGACCGCGATCAAATCGGGCCGTAGTCCGTATTCACCAGAATACATAGAGTTGATTTAACGCGTGTCTTTGCACTTAAATTAATGTGTTTGAACAAATATGACGATAAAGATATTGTATACTCTTCATTATTAATTTAAATCATTGACAACATTAGTGTCATGCCGTCCAGATTCAAACGTTCTGAGGCCAAACCCGTACAAACCGATGGGACAACAACAATGAAATCAAAACAAAACCAATATACAAAAAATCGGAGGCAAGGGCAGAACAGAACAAGAGGAACCAGAACACCAAAGAGAAAAAAGATGATTCTAGTGAAGCCGTATAAAAGAGGCAGATCGGACCAATGAGAGGACTTTACGCAATTAAAGAGACAAGGACAGCAAGATAAGATTAGACCCAATAGACAAGAGAAATGGGACCAGAACAGAAAAAAGTAACAAGACGAGCCAACTGAGGCCATAATAAAAACCCAGACAAGACAAAAGGAAAGCCGTGACGAGACAAACGGACAAGAATAGCAGATATCGGACCAGAACCAACAAACAAGAGGACAAATGGGACCAGACCAGCGAAAACGGCCAGACTAAAATACTTCTGTTGGACCACAAAACGTGACACGAACAGAACAAATGTGACCAGAATTAACCAGAGATCATACAAGACTAAACCTACCAGCCAATACGAGACCAATGGCACCTGAACAGAACAAGGAATCACACAAGACCAAGAAGGTCAGACCAAAGAGACAAAACCAGACAAACGAAACCATTTTACAGAGAAAAGAACGGAGCAAAGAGACGGGACGAACCAAATACAACCATATCTCAGAGGATGGAACAGCCCAAAGATCACAGACCAGTAGAACAAAACCATAGCACAGAGACTAGAACAGCCAAATAAAGACCAGGTTTGTTTTGAACACAAACATGAATTGAAAACTTATTTTGCGAGCTTTCGAAGACGTCTGTTTCCTTTGTAAAGCAAAGAGTGTAAAATGAGTTTTCAATTCATGTTTGTGTACAAAACAAACCTAGTCTTTATTATTCATACCAAACTGATTAATCTTATTCCGAATGTTAGGACAGCCGAAGATTCCGGACCAGTCCAACGAAACCATATCACAGACATTACAACAGAGCAAAAAGACAATATCAGTCAAACATATCTAATAGACTGGGAAAGGCTACATATAAGACTTGACAAGATGAGTGGGACAGGAATTGCCAAGGACAGGACTTAATACAAGCTATAATACCAGGAAAACAAATACATTGACTAGGTCGTGTAAAAAGCAGAAAATACTAACAAGACCAGATAAAAGGTCAAGAACAAACAACAGCGACAGAAATGGAAAACATAAACTAGACCAATACGATATACCACAGAGACCTGCGGTTAGTACACGCTCTGGTCAAGGGGTTCAGTGTGCTTTCTGTTTTTATTTTTTTCGCCCGAAAAGTGTTCTCTCAACTTTGGTATGGAGTTTTACCTGGTTTTCTGGTGTTGTGTTTATGGAAATATTTGTTATGTGACTCGTTCGGAACACTGAATTTTCGTCTCATTCTAATTTTCTTAATTTTACTTAAAACGGCAATGATGAAGTAGTGCACATTTCTCCTATATCACATACATTAATGAAAAAACTCATTAGAGAAAATTTACTGCATGTAAGCGATCCCTTGCCTCACCTTTCTCGTTAAATGTTAAACCTGGCTACAGGTGTAATAGATGATCTGTCAGTCC
Source organism: Chlamys rubida (assembly GCA_032359455.1). NCBI lineage: Eukaryota > Metazoa > Mollusca > Bivalvia > Pectinida > Pectinidae > Chlamys > Chlamys rubida. Next base: position 17,998 of record JAUMHH010111087.1, read on the forward strand.
GGGGTTGGCGTGGCGAACTGTCCTGTCCCCTCTGCCTCTTACCGACCACAGAACATTTCCTGGAAAACGACTTTTAACGAGCGGTACTTGACGAGCGCCGCTATACATAACCACACATCTGAGTCAGACGAGCGCCCAGCCCGGCTCTTCCCCCCTCCCGTGTCAAATTTTTCACCGTGTAAAAAATGTCATATTAACAACATTATTTGTATTCTGGTATTTATATTATTGATAGTCATATGTACTACAGTTAATAAATTATGTCGTATTTAAGAGACAGCGGTGTCAATTTGAGAGTGTATATTAAAAGTGTCAAGCATACATTAACCTTTCAGTGTGTGTACGGTGGCCAAGGTGTGTTGAGAAACATACCTGTCCAGTAAAAAGTCCAGCATAATATATTCATATCGTTTACCCTAATCGACCTGTCTCTCACCCAAGCCAGTCCATCCCTCTTCGCCTTTCTAACCCTGCCCTTCCCCGCCCGTACCAAACACCACGTGACCTGAAGTAGCACCACGTGACGATGACCTGACATCGAAAACCATGATACGTTTCTTCGTAATAGTGCATGTGTATATCTAAAAAAGATATGTCTGTTCTGACGATGTGTCGCCGCTGTGGTGTGTTCCTCCCCACTTTGTCACTTATTGACGCCGATAATTACACTGATTATTCAAAATTTTACAAAAATATTGATACGTTTATGATGTTTTTATTTCGTGTTTTTGTCAGATGTTGTGATGTCTGTCATGGACGAGGATGTGTGGCGGGATTTTTGATGTCGCTGGAGCCAGAATTCATACCGTTCGTAATACCTTGTCTCCCCCTCGAACTGTGTTCTCAAGTTCAGAGGCAATCAGTCATGTTGAAATCAAGATGAAACAATAGACGTATTTAATTACATTTTGCTAGTCAATGTAAGTTTTTATGATGAAAAATCAGTTTATCTTAAAGTAGATCAAAGAAGTGGTATTCAAGGACCAGATTGTTCAAATCATAAGTCAGACAGAAATAACACTGCATTGTCCTTTCCGAGTCCGAGATACAAATGGCCGGAAGAAATGTGATTTGGTGGTCACGTGGTAATTTAGGGGAAGGCGGGGGATTCGCATGCATACTTCCGGTATAAAGGTCAATTTATCGCTTTGTAAGAAATAAAGATTGATAAACTTTTATGGAAATTGACGAAATTTCACATCCTTCAAGCATAAAATGGATATCTAGTATCCGCTCGTCTGATACGAAGTCGGATTCCGCACACCAGCGTTTTTGCATATATTGTTTTACTGTTGCAAGTGCCCTCCTATCATGTGACAATCGTATCTAAAAACCGGTCGAATCCGGAGTAAAAAAAAGTATCCCAATAACGAAAATGGAACAGAAATAAGTTCATCCAAATATCTCTGGTCACAAAAGCTCAAAAGAAACATACATAGTCTGCTTTTTTTGCTCTAATGTTCTGTAACATAAGCACCGTATTTGCACGCCACGGAACATAGACGGACAAAGATCGCTACATTATAAATGAACTTTGAGAAAAGTGCTAAAAATCACGAACTGAACTTCAATTTTGCGATGGCATAATCAGTTAATTTACAAAATATCCTCTTTGCTCATTATGTTTAATAGTTTCTAAATGAAGCTTCATGTTAAAAGGCCAAACGTGCTGTTACTTCGGAAGTCCTCTGTGATAGCCATAGCCTACTCTTACTTCTGAAGTAAACATATATGTATTTGCCGTAATCCTGTTCTTAGCCTATTCTAACGATCTCTACGAATGTATCTTGTACGACGCGACACGTATGGTTTGGAGACCTACCCGGGGAACGTTTCTGGAAATAAAGGACCGAAGAGCATAATGATGGATAGAAGTTAAAGTTGAATTATTATTTTATACCCCGCCATGAAGTGAGGAAATAGGGTATACACCACATTGAATAAAACTGCAACAGATTATATCGTTAGGTCAAATTTGCCAGACCATACTTCAAGTTGTAACATTTATCTTTTAATACCTGTCCATCCGGTGCCACAGCTCATATATCAAAAGGAAATCTTGACACGTCCCTGTGGTTTGCCAGAAAGTGTTCTGTCCCCTCCCTGTCTCTCCTTCATACCTCCAATGGCACTCCTCGTCCTTCCTCGAGATCCGCCAAGGCCATTTTTCGTTCCAAACTGGTTACAATTTGGGCCTGCCATCCTCATATAATTATTTCACTCCTGGCATTTCTTGTCATTTGCATACCGACTACTAAGATTAGTGGTAGAAGATGCCTTGTGGTTTTGTTCTTACCAAACACGAAACTTTTAAATATCTGTATCAATGGGCCACGGGACTTTTTGGTATATAATTAGAGAAAAAATAAGCTTATATATTTAACTTTTGACATAATCTTCTTTCCTTAGATCAAAGGACAAAAACATCACAATGATACCGATAGTGCGGCTATAAGTGTGCACATGCTAAAACTGACCTTACCAGGAATCGAACCTCGGCCGCCTGCATGCGTTGCACGTCAGTGGCTGAAGCGCAAACTAATTATGAGTCTGTGGACGTTTAGCTGTAAGCCTGTTATACATGTGTCTGTATCGATGGCAGTGTGTCAGTCAACGTACCAACGGTGTATCGTGTAAAAAAGAGATAAGATGTATTTAATCAAATAAAACGAGTCGTGCTGTATGGTAACCCACGTAGCAACACTAAGGAGTATATCATAGGTACAAATTTATCACAGATTATGTAAACATTCATGTTTAAAACCTCTCGTGATAATGACCCGTTTTGTCAACAAATTGCCCAGGAGGAATACAATTGTAAATACGTCCATTGTATCCGTGTTTATCTCGATGTTGACTTTCCTAACAGTCAGATGATGTACTCGTGAAAAGTGGGCGTGTTTGGGTCGGACCTTACTTGTTGCCGTTTTACGCCACTGAAGTGCTAACAATTCCTATAACATGCAATTGCCCTTGCCCATATATCACGTTTCTATTTGCCGAAGACGCACGATGGTCACTTTACATTAATTTATGACCACCTTATTTCACACTAAATGTTGAATGACCGGTGGTCATTACTGACCACTCATTGGCCGGAGAGATCCATATTTTCTATTAAATCTACGTTAACGCTCGATCGCCCTTGCTAGTGATTAATACCTTATCTGTTTGGCCCATTACGAGCTAGACGGAACCCGATGCCGGACTCTAGGGAGCGGATAGACGGTCTTAATGTTCATAAATTTCCTCTTTAATTCCTCTGACAGATTAAAGTGGCCACACTGAGAAACCGGGCCAAAAGTTCGATCCCCATACAATATTTCCAAAGTTTTCCTTGTTTTCGCGGTTTGATGTCCATATGTTGTTTTTTGAACTTGCATAAATAAATTCATGATTGCTTCCAACGAGCGCATAAAATGTGACTTTAATTCCCAGCCGAAAAGAATGCATGCCTGATAGTATCTAAAATTGAAAGCGTTTTATTTCACCACATGTGGTGAGTTGAAGAGATGCACTCATGTTACAGAACTAGCTGTAACCCGCGATATTTGCCTTATTGTTTTCGAGAGGGACGGTGGCTTTGACATTTTAATTTGTTTAATCCTATGCACACAGAACTCAATCTGTTTGACAACTGGAACTCCTTATCAGGATCATGCTAATTGAGGGTTTTTAAAATAATGATATCGAATGCAGTTTTCTGAATAGCACCGAAAATATGGCACACGTTCGCGTCTTTACGGGTATACGGCCGCTATGGGTATACATGTATGTATATCATCACAACTGTAACATAAGGTACTAATATAAGCTGAAGCAACCGGGAAAGAGCTTTTCCCTCGCAGATAGCAGAACTTGTCCCGTACAGTGGCGCAGCATACATGTATGCTTGTATGCTTAAGCATACACTAACCATTATTAAGAAGATTTGTTTCAATCATATATTGTTATTACTTTCTTTTGTTTTATGATTAATATGGACCGTCCGTATCAATCAATAAAATGGAAAGAAATAAAAAGAAAATCTTTATGAAAATTTTAGTCCGACGGAACATATTTTACCGTGTTGTCCTCATGTAATCGTTGGAAGCCTTTCAGTTTTATTATTAGCAAGTAATGCATTTACTTGTTAATTATCAGACTAAAAGGTGTTCCCAGAACACAGGTGACTGCTTTTTGAGCCTGGTAGAATATCGTTTACAGCTATGTAAGCATACACTCCGAAAAATGATTTGCTACGCTACTGCCGGAGACCTCAAGAGGAGATGGGCAGCTATTACAGTAGATATTGTGTTACCTCCAGAAAACCTGGGTTTTATTTTTTGTGGTAGTTGATTTATGCTTTACCGACTTTTCGCACCCGAGAAAGTCTCAAATTATAAATAGTTAATGGCGACTTCTCATCATCGAAAGAACAACATAATTTCCACACGACAAAATAACGTACTTATTGTTTGATCTGTCGACAAGCTACATTGTAACATAACACATATGTAATATACAATTTTACCGACAAACATTTCACAATAATTGTTTGTAAGTTTTGTTAAATCAATCAATTCTATTACAAAATATTTTTTTCCGTTGAATAACTAGTGATGCTGTTTCATTGGGGGACAGAATATTTTTTAATGATTACCAGGTTACATGTATTTATTTTCGTGATAAATGTAACATTTATTTAACTATAATTTAATTATTATTATTTAATTATTTATACACGAATTAAAAGAAAAATAGGATTGACTTAGAAGCTAATTAAGCCGGATGAAGCCGGATATTTTTCAATAGCAGTTGTGATAGGCAACATGAACGTGTTTTCCTTTTCTTTTGTTTTTCAGTTTTATTTCTATTTCACATAAAATATATAATTACGACCTTACACTGTAGCTGTAACGAAGAAGACGGAGCACACCAACCAAATCATGCCTATATCTATAGAAACCTACAAGCAATAATGTCCCCAAGGTCCGTGACGGACAACATCTACACAGGACAAAAGTTGCCCCCGACGGCGGGAATCGAACCGCGCCAGCACGTTGTTTAAACGCGTTCAAACGCCCGAGAACAACTACGGGTAGCGTTCTGTAAAGGGCCTAATACCGTGGAACCAATACGCACAACATCGTCAAACGTAACGTTGGTAGTCAACGACCGCCGTCTGACAATTTACAATATGAAAAATCTCGATAATACTGTACCGGGACCATACCCATAGAAAACAAATAAGCAAATATTGCGAAAGTAATACTTTAGAATATATCCCCAGTAACGCGCCTGACCGGACCACGATTGTCCGTGATTCGTACACTTGGTTAGTGACAAGACATGAGATTGTAGGAGACAGAATGTTGTTTACTAATGCTGTCATTAATACCATCTTCGTACTTCTTTGAAATTACAGTCTGACTACCGTTTACGCTGTAATTCTATTTGAAACCAGTCCATCATCCCATTAGCATTCCAGCAATGGACACAATTTCGTCCCGATCTAGTTAGGACACGACTCGGCCCTGGAGTCGGCAGCGAGGCTCACCCCAGCTTCCTAACTGATGGATAGAAATTGACACATTTGACATACGTCTATCTGCCTTTGAACTCTACACAACACACATGCTCTTTGGGATAATCCTGTTTCCGCGCCAATGCTCTAGTGTATAGACGGGTTTCCATATAGTAGAACTGGACATTAGTTATGGTCAGCGATCAATTTCTGCACAATATTGAGTTTGACAGTTAGTCCCCATAAAGGCCGTGTCCTGTCGAGGAGGAAGCTACTTTGAGGTAGATAGATGTGGTGTTACCCACCACAGTCCCATTTTATGGAATGCCCCATAAACATTCAATCTATCTATAACTCGATAACACCGCTAATTAGCGTGTAGCGCACGCGGTAGATAATTGACACCCGTCACCCCGATTGTACGTACCCTCGACCGTGAGAGAGTGCTGGCGTCGTGTCAGGGACCTGGGACCGACCCCTAGACCCTAGCGCGACATTGCGTCATTTTATAAAGCGTTCATTTCGATCTGTAATCCGTGTGATATGCGGGTCATGCTGCTTATGCAAGTGCTGGTGCCCGTGAGACGCTCTCAGAACGGTCCAACACGCCTGTGTTTTAGGTACGGCCGTTCATTGCAGTTCGTAACTGTTCCCTGTCGCCGAAATATGGTTCAGACAGTGACTACCTTCTATCAAATGGGCAATAATTGCTAATATAGCGCCTTTTCCACTATCCAATATTTTTAATTTGGTGCTTTGCTCGGCGAGGACAAAGGCCGTGGTTAGAGTTCACATGGTGGCCATTGGTTATTTATCTGGTGCTGGAAAGCACCATCCTCCAACAATGTGAGAATATAAGTTCCGGGAGTACTATATGAACTTAGAACAACTCTACTTAAGTAACACTACTTTGTCTTGAAATACGACGGAAAATAAAAAATAAATGTATTACGTCAAATTCATAGAGCAGCGTCGAAAATGTCTCGAATTCACGCAATATTACCGTAATTTTTTGTTGATTTCATATAAATAAAATATTAAGAACTGACGATATCACGGGAGTGAGATAGTCATCATTAGTCTAGCCAGCAATGTCATGTGACGTACTAAATCCATTATTACCATTGTTTGATAATTTGAGTGAGCACTTTCAGTAATATGAAAGAATTACGTTCGTAATAGAAGACAATAACAGGTAAACACAAAACCACAACACATTCAATGTAATCGCACCGGACTGCATTTTAATGGTTTGTTTCTCGATGGAATTCGATCGGTAATCAAGGATTTAACGGATATCATCAACAGAGCCGGAGTGGGAGAGATTCTAGCCATGTCAAAGACTAACCATAATTACCCCAGGATGCAATTTGAGCAGTAATGGGTTGATGCAGTTGCATGAGATCTCAGACCCCAGAACCTCCCTGGAGTGGTCTAACCTCCGACGCTAATTCTGTGGTCAACCCTGGCTGTCGAGAGAGTGATCAAGAGCGAGACCTCGAGAGGCCCAGTTGGTTGACCGCATATCCGGCGTGTATTGACTGATCGCGCAAGTCTGCGGAGAAACACCGCGTAAACGGCGCAACATGACAACTCGTGTGACGTGGTGGAGTCTTTCGGTATGACACGTGTTTACCGGTAATATTGGGTTCTTTAAAAAAAACCACCACATTCCTGTTAAAATAATTCAATCCAGTATACATATGGTTGTTAATAAACTGTTCTTAACTTGACAACCAAATAACGTGTACAGTGTAGCGTAATTAATTCTTTCCGAAATCATCGCGCCAAACGTAGAGAGCACAACGACAGCATGATTTAGTAATCAGACACCTATACGCACTGTACATATCACATACAGCCACACAGCACCCGGCCTAGGGTCCTTGTGGTGACAGATGGATCAACACGCATGACACATATCATATTTTCAATTTGAACCTTACGTAGAATATTGACATTTAATGTGTAGCCTTGTGCACGAGTTGTTATACTGGTCCAGGTGTCGACCAGCCAACCTTTCCTGTCATTGTGTCACCTTGCATCGCTTCTATTCCACATGACAACTTTTGCGCGGGACGGACCCCGACTCGGTCTAAACGTACGAATAGGTCAACCTAGCCGTAATACTGTATTAATAGGTTGACCTGCTTCAGACTTGTATTGACGAAGTCTAAGTAGGACTAATTATTCTGTACCTCTCCAGATCGACAGGTTGCATATACATTGTACGTATGTATAGTGATTCATGCTTGTACATATGTATAGTGATTCATGCTCATGATGTCGGACTGTTACAAAACGTTTGTACGTATAACGACCTTTTCCTCACCAGGTCGAGCTGTTCTGTACCGTACTCAATCTCGTCGGCTTGACGTTCTATACAACATATTACCGACGCAGTAAACGCAATCTCATCCGAGCTATGTACAGACTGAACGTATGCAGACGCAATATCATTAGGGCGACTTTTTTGTACAAGCGCAATATTTCATTTCAAATACATTTTATTGAATAAACAAAAGGATTGAGCAACAGGCTTTGCCTATATAAGCTCTCTCCATGGCTTCCAGCATACTTTTTATACTTGAGCGCAATATCATCAGAGCTATGTACAGACTGAACGTATGCCGACGCAATATCATTAGGACGACTTTTTTTGCACAAACGCAATATCATCAGAGCTATGTACAGACTGAACGTATGCCGACGCAATATCATCAGGGCGACTTTTTTTGTACAAGCGCAATCTTATCAGAGCTATGGACAGACTGAACGTGTGCCGACGCAATATCATTGGGACGACTTTTTTTGTACAAGCGCAATCTTATCAGAGCTATGGACAGACTGAACGTATGCCGACGCAGTCTCATGAGAGCGACGCATACCGTCCAGACGCAGCCAGGCGAAATATTGTAATGTTTGTACAATGTACTGTACGACCTGTTTACATTACACAAGTATATACCGACGCATACAGGCGGCTAACCAGACAGAGCAGGGCGACATGTCATTTGTTCGATCTGTTAACGTTATGTAAGTAACCGACGCGTCAGTCTGCCGACCAGACGCAGCAGGGCGACGTTACGCGATGTCTCTGGATTTTTAAAACTCGCGACCTTCTCTCCTTAACAATTCCAATGTCCTGGTCGAACTGAACCATATACAATTTTAGAACGCAGATAGTCATAAGGATCTCTGATCCACTACACTGTTTTTCCCCGCATATTCAGTAACCTCCCCTTAATTAGGTTTCGGGTATAACTGTAGCAACGTTGGGTCAGTATCCTTCCGTTAAAGCGATAGTACAATGTATAACAACCTGAAGTTTAGGGTTCGAACCTGGTCTAGCCCCTCATAAGTTTTTACTCTTAGAACACTATTGTTAATTACATTTTTTTTATTTCATCTTTATTATTTTTCATAAATGTCCTGCAAGGTATGGTTTTCTTTTCAGAAATGATTTATCAAAGGTATAGTCATGCTAGAAAAACAGTTACAGTATGTGGCAGTGGTACGGCGATACTTAATGTGCGTTTTCGGAGAAAAAGAAATGTGGTCCAGTTTGACCCCGGTGGTGACCTTTGATATCATTAAGTGTGCAGTTTAAATTATTTGACAAGGATTACAGTTTCGTGCAGTTGACTTTTTGACATGGGAGTGAAGCAGTCTGACCCGCGCGTTTATCGTTTCAATCTATAACTGACCTCACTATTGGGTGTTAGATGTAGGGATCAACGCGAGTGGACAAGCGCAATTCGGACACTGGTCAAACATAGCTTGACCATCGACTTACACTTCAAGGCTGGAATTTAAAGAATCAAAAACGAAAATTAAAAACATGGTGTTAGTGCTCGGTCAGAGGTCAGGCGTGACTCGGACTGTCAACGACACTGCAATTGCAATATCTTATGGGGCATAGCATGCAGTTCGTGTCCACAAGCTTTGTAGCGGGATAGCACGTGGGCTTGACCAGTGGTCTGAGTGTGGGAACATTTTTCATCAATATCCTTCTTTGTGTATGCAGGTGAGGTATCCAGGACACTCCAGACTGACCATTCGGACAATACTGTCCATTTTGGACAATATAAAAATGACCATGCGCATCATCAGACCCATCAACAATTCATTTTTCAAACAATTATATGCATCGGCGGCGGACTATAAAAGACCAAGACAGCGTGTTTGTATATGCTGACAAATTCAGAACTGAGCATCAAATTGTCCCGTGAGAATTTCCAACTTCTTGATTAAATATGTACGGAATTTGATATTACATGTAAATTATAATGAAAATTTAATTTAAAATGTTTCCTAGTTACTTTTGGCTGCTGCTTTATGATATAACAACGCAGTTATTAGTGCCCAGTGTTACTTGTAAAATGTACATAGACAGAATTCGTATAACAGCTAAAATGTACATAGACAGAACTCGTATAACAGCTAAAATGTACATAGACTGAATTCGTATAACAGCTAAAATGTACATAGACAGAACTCGTATAACAGCTAAAATGTACATAGACAGAATTCGTATAACAGTTAAAATGTACATAGACAGAACTCGTATAACAGTTAAAATGTACATAGACAGAATTCGTAGAACAGTTAAAATGTACATAGACAGAATTCGTATAACAGTTACAATGTACATAGACAGAATTCGTATAACAGTTAAAATGTAGATAGACAGAATTCGTATAACAGTTAAAATGTACATAGACAGAATTCGTATAACAGTTAAAATGTACATAGACAGAATTCGTACAACAGTTAAAATGTACAGGTTTTGCCGCTCGGCATCAGAATGTACCTAGACCGAGTATAGTGTAACAATTATTGCTTCTCAGGGTTAAAAACTATACAGAGTTTAATAAAAACATTTATTGGCTTTCAGGTTTTTCAACAGTATTTCGTATAACATTTATTGGCGCTCCGTGTTATTTTGTACTTTCGTATAACACTTATTGACAACTTTTCGTTTTCATTTCGGAGTATCGAATATTAAGCCCATTAGAGGCAAAATAGCACATCACTTCTCTAAAATTGAGGGTGTGGTCAAAAAATGTCATGGTCTCAAGTTTTTTTTTACAATGAAACACTTTGATTGGTGGATAGCTATCGACCAGTTTCAGTCAAAAATGAGTTCCGGGCAAGTTATAATAAGTGATAGTTGTACAACATCCAGTATCACACGGCTAGGTGCTACATGTACAAAGCTCCGTAACATGTGGTCAATGCCAGTACGGCGTTATCTTTTTTAACTTATGATGTGACAGATCTCTTCTCGCAAAAATAGTCTGGAAAAAAATATACCTGTCGAGCCGATCCTGATGGACCTTGTGTGACATCACACAATAATCAACGCAGACAATTGTTTTCCTTCGGAACAATTATAACGTGACATGAGGAAAAAATGTCTTGTAGAATTTACGGCACTCTGATGACAAATAAAACTTCCGCGTTAAGTGGCGCGGACGTGTATTACGTTGTGCACGTGCACGGACACGGCCAATTGGTGGACCGCAGATGCGCCCCTCGACTTGGCACAGGTGCGCGCGACATTAATTGGGACACTGTATGACGTAATAGATAAACTCGGCTACAAACCGCCATTGTTGTCTCGGCTGTTTCCGGAAAACACCATATCGATGATAATTTAAATATGATATTTTTTTCTATTTCATTTAAATTATCTCGATCCAGTTTGATGACTGTTAGCTATACCGGGCTGATTTCCGCTTACATGCCTCAAAACTGTTCTTTTTTCCATGCTCCGTTACCAATATCGTAGTACTTTGCATGGGAGTCTAATTTCATGCCATATATCATCTTCTACTTGAAATAAAATGTGAGAATGTTATGTGGGTGATTAACACTCGTGTTTTGTTAGAATTCTTTCGATTAAGGGCTTCCATTTTGATTTCATAGTTACAGTGTTGTACATAAACACTTAATTTATACATATATCTTTATAATGGAATACACAGGATGGCCCGGACAAGTTTTAGGAATACGATGATGTACGGGGATGTACGGGAACTGTGTGCCTGTTCGATAGGACGCTTCCAGGTATTACACACCTCACGATGCACCTGCTATTGTGAGAGATATCTTTCAAATCATAATAGTTTTTTCATTTGGTCAAATGAATATGGAGCGGTCAGTAAAACTGACCAGGTGATTAGATTTTTGAGTGTCCGCTAATGTCATGACCCCTGGTCAAGTTAGGTTCCCACATATAAATTTTCCCACAAAGACAAGTGTTTTATATCCAGGGATCCACCTTAACAATTCCATTATTTTCAATTGTAAAGAGATGACCTCAAGATGACCACTGGCTCCGGACATGCCATGGTCTGGCTGACCGCTCCACTGGCCGAGGTGACCACAGAAAATAGTAGAAAATAAATGGTTTTGTGTGGTTTAAGGACCACTGCAGTATCGTTATAAATTTGTAGCAAACAAATTACAATAGACTTAGAAGTGGACAACTGACCATGGGTCATGACCTGGCCAGAGTGTCCGGAATTCCTTTACTCTAATATATCACCTAGGGAATATTTGACCATCGCCGTCTAAGCGCTAACGTGTCAAATGCTTTATCTCATATTTCACAAACAATAAAACTACCCTGCCTACCTGCTGTACGAGTTACTAAGTTAATTAATGGTTTCCTTCACGCTAAATTTAACCAGTAAACTATTACTGTCTGTACACTGAGATTGTTTGTACAGGTATTAAACCCCCTCGTCAATAAGCTAAAACTACTGATTACAGATAAAAGACAAATATGAACTAATAAAAGGGTGAGGAAACAAACTCAGCTTTATAAAAATTTCTAAAATATGATAAATAAAATCTCAAACTCAACCACATTCCATTAGAATTTTCAAAACTCGCAGAAGCTCATTTCATAAAAATTCTAAAGAACTAGAAACAGTTTGAAATCCTCTATCATGCGTAAAGATCCATGCACCCGAAAATCCGGAAATTATCTTTAAGCAGGAATTAATGACTTCCGTTTCGTACATTGTATTTGCTGTCCAAACGAATGAGATATACATTTCTTCAAATGCAAAATACACATAATCAAATGGATTTAGAAACTGTAAGTTACTGCAATTTATTCGTTAAAACATCTCAACATTCCAGCTTGCCTGTCTTAATTTTCTGCAAACCTGCAAAGCTCATAGTGGACGCAGTGCTACTTGTATAGTCTATTCAGACTTATTCTAAGGAGATTATAATTTGTATTGATACTGTATACGATATCAAAAATATATTATAGTAAAGGTCATCATTCTTTGTTGACGACAAATGGTTGCATTAATGTTTACATGTTTCATACATTACAGTAAATATTAACGCCAGTTCTCTGTGCATTTTTAAATATTTTGAATATTAGTTTTAAATCATGTTTTATTTTCTAGATGACGAAATATTTTCTTAAGGGTATTAGGAAATAATTCAATTTTAGAATAGACAACACAAAAAGTGATGACGTCGTATTTCGCAATGATTGGTGCGGTAATTCTAACTTCTGATTGGTTGAAGTTCCTCGGCGATGAAATTACACCGCAATGTTTTGTGCATTTTTTGTATCAGAAAAAAATAAAACTTAATATCGAAGTTTAACTTTATACACAAACAATGAACGTATTACATTGTTTGTGTATAAAGTAAAACTTTGATATTACATATTTCCAAACTAATGAATCTTATTGAAGATACGAATAAAACTTCATTAACCATGAACTAAGACTTGTTTGTCTTTTGTAAAATTCAAGTATAAGGAATGGCCAAAATTATGTTGGGGGTTACGTGGTAAATAAACCGAAACAATTTGCGTGCTTTTGTGCATACATGTATGTAAACAACTTCGCAGTTTTTTTTTGTAAAGTGCAGTCTTTTCGGTACATGTATGTTTAATTAAACAGCTCTTTGGATTTATGTAGTACTATCAAGATAGGCATTTGGTTAACGACAATTATCCGATACATGTAAATGGCATTTGTCTTCATGTTTACAAAGAGCAGAGAAAGAGATTATAATACAAGGAATCTCTAAAAGATAATCGTCTTAGGTTTAAGATAATTACCTGTATTTATTAGGGTTTTTCACTTATGACTTTTGACCCATCAGATGCATCAAGGTTTATTTTGTATTGTTTCATTCAAGCGTGAATTAATACTTGCCATACAATATTGACTTTAGGAAAAAAAAGAATTCGAATCCATTATTTTAACTTAATAATATGTTTTATACAGAACGTCTTTATCGTGTTATAAAGATACAGATGAAACGTTCGATATCATGTCCAATGGAAAGTAAAGATAACGTTTGTTTTAAATCTAACTAAACCGATTCCTATTGTTTTCATTAAAACTCAACGAAGAAAAAAAATAAAGCAATAAGGTTAATTTCTCAAGAAAAAAAACCCCGAACATCTGCCAGTGCTTTTTGACTGTTTCTGTTGTAATGGGTACTCAAGAAATCATCCGGAATTAACAAACAATCATATAAAACACTAAGATCCCCGAGTTAGTTTGTGTACCCTAGGCGACGCAAACTTTCATTAAGAGTCCTAAGTGATAATTGAGGATGGTCATTGCTGGTTTATCTAGTGGTCAGTTGGCGACAGCTGCTGAATCAATGACCAGTGGTCAACTTTGGCCCCTGTCCGTCCCCCATGTCGTATTTCTTCTTTGATGAATACCAGCATTGAACTATACTCGAGATCCTTTTTGTGCCTGTCCACCTGAGGTCGAGGGTCACCTGAGCAGGGGTTAAAGGGCTCCGGACAAATGCTGTCCAGTCTCCGGTCAGCACGCCTCATGCAGCGTCCAGCGCTATATGAAATATCCTTTTTATGATAAGTTCTATTGTATGTTAACCCGGGTTTGCGGTCAGCGCTTTCCATTGGTGTCATGCTACTGTGGAACCAATCGCTTTTCTTGAAGACGTGTCCAAGTTCTTTATCCATCTGCGGCCTCAGCACGCGCTAGATGAACTTTTCATCTGTTTCATTAAAAATAGGGTCAAAAAAGTCAACACGTAATGGTCATCGGCATTGTCATACTTCACATCATCTCGAAAATGAAAGATTATCGAAGAACATCTGACCGCTGGTCAGTGCCGAGATACTTAACGCGGATTTATTAACCGCCAGTGGTCAGAAGTTGACCAAAATATTGGCCAAGGGTCGAAATGATCAAGAACAAAGTCAATCGGTGGTCAGAGAGCCAAAGAAGCGTTCGCGTGGACAAATGACCTGACTGCCCCGGTCTGTCAATCTGGCCGATATACGCCACCTTTGTACATAGGCTTATGGTCCCCGTGGTAAGTCATTTGTCGCCCTAATGCGGCCCTTGAACCTCGAGTCTACTGGACACCGCGCGTGCCAATGACTGGCGTAAACGGTACGTGGAGACCAGTAAGATATCGTAGCAGGCACCAAGGTTAGCTAACAACCACGATGAATGTAGGCAAATTGACGGAATTTATGAATAAATCAATATATCTTCGAACAATAAATAATGCTGAAAACATACGAATAAACAAGTAATATGTAGAATCTTATGTAGGCAATTTAATAATGTTTGTGAAGTTTAACTTTTATTTCAAGACAATCTAATTCTATATATGTCGAATGCAAGAAAAAGTATCGATATAGTACCATTAAATGTAAGACTTTACATGTAACAATAAAGAATAGAAGCTCGGCCATCAAAATATCCGAACTCCTCTTGAGCCCCAGTGACACTGACCAATGGTGACACGGTTTACACGTCAAGGAATGTACATCCGCCATATGGGACTATATCTTGTCAAAACTATTTACCGGCGGTGTACAGACTATGTGATGCGCTGTTTATTGCATTGTCTTGTAAGCGTTGATAACACAGAACTAGAACAAAGAATATCATCGTGATGAATAAAGATTTTCTAGACATTAAAATAAATGTATTAAATAGAGAAATTGTTTCATCATCTGATCTTAATTGACGGATCTTTGAAATGCTCCCTACCTGTGTTGAGTAATATAAAGAAAGAAAGCGTCATCGATGTTAGTTTACAGACTTAAATGTATGTATAAGAAACTACCCAATCATTCAGTCAAAAACGACATCGAAAAAATTACAACGGATTTGAAAATTATAATTTATTGTATGTGTCAAATACAAAAATATGAAAAGTGACATTATTGAGGTGAAACAAGAGGTAATGTACGTGTATCAAAACAATAAAGTGTTGCATAGCAACTATTTCATAATAGTGAAGTTTATATATACAAACATGAAAAAAGGTCAACGAACAATAACTAACTGTCAATAAGCCACAAAGGGAAACTTGTGTCACCTGTAACAAAGAGTTTCTTTATCATTCTGAAATTAACTGGTGATCTTTAAATGTGCAGCCGTTATGGAATTTTTCTCTTTGATATATTAGCACACTTATCCAGGTGGCCAAGTCCTATATGATTACTAGAAACATTTCTAGCCATAGGAGAGACGGATGAGTCGTACGATGTACGTTAACTTCCGGTAGGTGTGTATGTTCTTCCGGTGGGCGTATGTTCTTCCGGTAGATGTGTATGTTCTTCCGGTTGGTGTGTCTTAGATGTGAAATGGGCTGTAATAGGTCATTGAAACGTTTGCAACTCTGCAAGCAAGCAGTGTCTTGGGGTCCCGAACAGCACGACCCGGCGTAATATAGGCTTACATTCACAAGACCAAAACTTAGATAACGCGCCTATTACAAGATAAGTATATGTGGATATAGCAACGCAGCAGAAATATGTATAACAAAGACAAATAACTTCTAAATATTGATCTTTCATACGAAAAAATAAATATTGATGATAGTAAAATCAAAGAAACAAATCAGGACAACTTGTCTAGTGAGTACAGTGTAACATAGCGACGGTGCATGGAAACGGAGGAGTCGTATAATTTCCTAGTACATAATAATGCATTGAATTTTTACCAGT
The DNA here is from genome assembly GCA_032359455.1 of Chlamys rubida. Classification (NCBI taxonomy): domain Eukaryota; kingdom Metazoa; phylum Mollusca; class Bivalvia; order Pectinida; family Pectinidae; genus Chlamys; species Chlamys rubida. The sequence continues at coordinate 34,497 of JAUMHH010111087.1, forward strand.
CTAGCGACCCTTCACAGAAAATGTTGGAACCTTGGGATGTTTTATGTCACGTGACGGTCTAGCGACGAAATACAAATGTGACAGAACCAGGGGATGTCCTATAAGTACATAAGGATCCAGTATGAGATAAGCGACAGCACACGATGATGTAGTCAGGGAACGTTCTATAGGAACACATGTACCAGATATAACGATGTACGAAAATGATGGAGCCTTGACACGTCCTATTGGTACCAGTACCACCCTAACAACAGTACACGTTGGTGAAGCATGTGGACGCCCTATAGGTACCCAGTACCAGCCTAACGACAGTACACGAAGCCTTGGGACGTCCTATAGGTACCCAGTACCAGCCTAACGACAGTACACGTTGGTGAAGCCTGGGACGTCCTTTAGGTGCACGGATGTAACGTCATAAAGATACGCAGGTAACCTATACCAATCTAGGTACACGACAGTGGAGTCTTTGTATGCCCTATATATACACAGGCATGTACCCTTCACCAGATATATTGGTACACAGATAGGTACCCAGTACCAGCCTAGCGACTGTACACGATGGTGGAGCCTGGGGACGTCCTAGATGGTCCATGGTCGCCCTAGTGTTGATCATTACCAGTTAACGTGTTATTGGCGCCACACTATCTACAGGCTGTTACTGTTAGGTTACATACTAGTTGTAATTATTACAACGCTCGTAAGTTATTTTTCATCTCTCTAAAAAGAAACGTGTACTAGCGCTCACAGGTAGACACAAGACATTTTCAAGCGTTTTTTGTAACATTAATGCAAAACATATTTTCAAATTACTTGTAATAATGCAAAAAACATTTCATCAACCGGTTCAATATTATTAAGTTGAAATGTGTTTTTTATTAGCAACGTTGACGTAAATAGAGGCAAACAATTGACAAAAGGTGAAGTGTGAATCGTTTTGTATGATAAATATACTGAAAAGTCAAAGAAAAATGTCCACCGCAGAAAGCAAGCCGCAAAGCTAATGGTGTGAGAACAAAACGATGGCTGCGAGAACTCAGAGTATACCGTATCAACAACACACGGACTGGGGGAAACCTAGCTAGTCCAGGCACTAAATTGAGCAAATTGTCAGTAAAGTTTGATCAAACTAAAAGCACATTGAATTCTACCCGTACAGTTGAAGACAATCAACTTAATTGTATGGCCGATCCACAATGGATTAATCTCGGCGTATAATCAATTAAAATGTAACATTTGTGGTGTTTACGGTTGTATACGTAAATTTAAATTCCTATAATAAGTAGAAAACCACAGTCTGCTATTTCTATACGATTGTTTGAATATACAATTATATAGGTCCATAAATAAATAATTATATAGGTACATAAATAAATAATTATATAGGTACATAAATAAATAATTCAAAATCGTAGTACTGTTGTCCAAGTTGTTAGTTCAATATTTGTAGTTGACCGGTTTTATGAGAGGACAATTTAATATTTATCTGTTTTCACGGTTTTAGCAAGGAACAGTTCCAGAACTACAAACTTTAATGTCACATATGGCAAGTTTGCTTGGATATTTTCTCTCTCATTCCAATCGAATCATGAACGGTTTCATTTGTACAAACACCCCAAAATCAATGGAGAATATGAATACGTTAAAAATATCCCCAATTTGTTCGATCCTTTTGGTTATCAATTAGCATTGTGATGCAAGAATGCGTTCCATACAATGTTGGTGCTTACGGCCCCAGCCATTCATCATGTAGCGTCATTGTCATTCGTTTTCAATTTATTTTTCAGATCTTTCTTATTGCACGTTAGAAAATAATGCTGCTTATTTTAATTTACTTTCAATTCATTTTTCGGGAGTTTATTATTAAAAGTTATAACAGTGTCGTGCTGTTTACCCATGAGTGTGTAATTAATGTTCTGTTATTGGGCCATGTCCCAGATGGTCCGGGGTCCCCCTCCCCTAATACCGACCAAGTGGCCTTAAATGACGCGATCGTTACAAGGAACAATGGCATCTATAAAAATTTTAATTACTCGTCAATTACTTTCACCGAAAATGATTACAGCTTCCACATAGAAAGTATCTTTTGAATGATTTGTTTTTTCTAATTTGCGAGCCATTCCTAAAAGCTGAGTAGAAACCTAAATATCACCAATTTGCATATCTCAATATCTACCAATTGGGTTTTAGCACTAAAGTTCGCGCGCCTCATACCCGAGGTTAATGGGCGGTAAGCCAAACACTTGCGCGCGCCACCATCTACGACTCTCAGTATCAGCATCTGGTGTCCCTCCATCAGCCCCACCTCAAACAAAACCTAATAAAGCATTCGCCAATTCCATAAAAAAAACAGGACAACGATGACACAATCTGAGATCGAAATTAACGTGAAACTTGAAGGCTAAACAGACCTAAGTCAATAGCATTGCAGCCCGACGAACAGGCATGGTTTATGAATGACTGTTGACCTCGCAATACTTGTTCTGCTTATTGCGCCTTGTCCTGTCACCATAATTCCCTGCTTTTATTATTTCAACCACAATGAGGCAAAAGTTAATACCGGTTCGTTTGTTTAAACAAGAACTGAAAATAGACCTTTAATAATAAACTAATTCTGTTTGGATTGCAACATATCGATGAAGCGTTTTGGAAACCATTTCACTGGAAAAGCCAATAGCTTTTCTAACACCGACGCGAGGCGAATGGTCTGGCTATCACCAGATTACTAAGCAAATATGCCCAAGACTTCAAATGGCTCTTCAACAGCATCCTATAAATGCACACAGCTAATTTTCTGCCTTTTTCACTTTCTCTCTTTAACGTTATGCAATAAGCGCTGACGTGTAATAATTTCAATGAAACAAAATAAGTTATTAAACGTCGACAAAAGCAAATTATTTCCTTTTAAAATCTTCTATTTCGATATGTAAGATTTCGCTACTAGCTTTCGGGTGATTGGATTACTGCTAGTATGACGCAAGACCTACACGTGCGCTTACGATCTAACCTCCGACCACAACCGCACGTGCGGTCGGGGAGGCCATACATATCTCTCACCACTCCAGCCCCTTACAGCTTCCTCTAAAACCACATTATCGATCTAAAGGAATAAAAAATATCCTTCATTAAATATTCTAACTCGGGCTTTCATTTTTATTAATGGAGGGAAGACCGACAAGTGCAGAGAATGACGTTGCGGTTCGGCTTGCGTAAGACCGCAAGTTAAGACCAGAAATGGTTACATACATTTCCAGCGGGTTTTAAAACAGTAGCCTAATCGGAGAATCCTTCAAAGACGTGTATTTCGAATACATGGCCCTTGGCAACATAATTTTCTGTCATGCAAATTATGTTTCCTTTATAATGAGATTTGAATGATGCCTAAATAATTCTTCAACATTATTTTTTGAGGTCTCGAGGATATTAATCACATATTCGACATAATGCCGAACTCAGCTGTTCGCGCTGCACGGGACGGTTTTTGGCTAACCCCTGGGGTAACGAACAAAGAAAAAAGACATTTCTTTAATAAAGGATGCTGCATTGTGGGGCGGAGTTTCTGCGGCTGAACAAAGGTTGTCGGTAACGGTGGACAATGTGATGTCATGGCACACTGTGGCGCCAATGAGAGTAGAACACTCGAGAAACGGGATACGACGAAACCACATAATTACAGGCCTAATTCAATCAGGTCTCGTTATGACAAAGATACAAACCTCGGATTAACGTATTATTGATCGAATACGCTAGTTAAAAAACCGTGGAAAATGAATAATAAATTCCTTGGAAGAGAAATGTGTGATACGCCATGCTGGTGTAACGGTTCACCGTGTGACATTGGTTACAATCTGGACACAGGTCTCTCCTAAACATTTACATATATGTGTTCAGATTAGGGAATCTCATGCAAAATTTTATGAATACACTGATTCAGACAGATAAACGTCAATGTCGACATGTGTGACATGTCCGTATGTCGCACGATCGACAACTGCCAGCTCGTGCTATCGACAGGTACAATCCGGATATAACATTCCTCCTACCACCAAATAAATCCGGATATAACATTCCTCCTACCACCAAATAAGACAGTGTTAGGTTATAATTATATTACTATCAACTGGTTTTGTGTGCAGCTTTGGATATGTTTTGTCTAAATATGCAATATCCAATATTCCGTTGACAAAGATTGTACCCTTAGGAGTTTGAGCCTAGTTAGAAACGCCTTTTCGGCGTCTCCATCCATTTAACAACGAAATGCACGGGCATTCCATATATGGAAGGTACACATGTACGTGAAGTCAGCGCCGAGCGACTCGTTAGATACCGGTATATCGGATTACGGGTAGCACCAGTCATTACGGAGGCTTACCAACGTTACGGGTGATGTATATAGCATGAAAAAGCGCCGACCCTCCGAGTACGAAACTGATAAAAGGATGTGGCACGGTCAGAAGGGATTTCGTAACACGATAGCCCTGTAGTTAGCACAGGAATAATAGCCAGCGGTTAATTTGTTTAAAAGATTTTACTCTAATTAATAAAATGTTACCGGTACTATCTTCTTGTGTATTTGTGGCATATGGTAAAGTCAATGGATCGCGCAACATGCAATCCACGTGCATACATGTATGAATAGTCGGTCTCTCTGCAAAATATTCAGCACTATATAGAACGACACACGCTGGAACCACAACCGCAAACCGCACCGCCATGGAATAAGCCAGTCAGCTGGAGTCTGCTATCCAACGATTGTGGCCGATCATTCATTAGGGATTCTTTACTATAAAGTTTATACTTTCACCTTTAATTAGCGCCGCATGAACCTATAAATTACATCGCTGTCATCTCCGCGGTATTTCTTCCTGGAAAATCCATTAAGGGGAGAGCTCTCCAACAAAAATACGTAATTGAATTAGATATTAAGGTTGAGGGCAGTGAAAGCATTGACTGTGCGGATCCAGTCACGGTCTCCATATATTACATAAAGGCGTCTCACCCTCTCGATCGACCCCTAATTCCCGGCTGGGAGCACGTGCTGTGACATCACGAGCGATGGGGCGGGGCCGGGAAATACTGAGGCTAACGACCCGGAGAGGGGCTCTCACCCCGCCACGCTCAGCTTCCGCAGCGGGCTACTACAGAAAGGTTATTATCAGCGAACTTATAAAATATGGAATGAGAGATCAGAAACTAGTAACTTGCTCCTGTATCAATATTAATTCGCTGTCAAGAGCTGAGCGCGTTACACTTGACCGTCCCCTTGTAATGACACGTTTTCGTGAAGGTTCACGGCATTTCGAGTCTCGCATGTCAACCGGTAACTTACCAATGTACAGACAACAACTTCATACGCATAGATAAACATCTAATGGCGATTTTTAACGGACTTTTTAAAAGTTGTGTGGTCAAAAAACATTTACCATTTACTGTGTGGATTGGATCTAGGTCCGATGCTACCTCCTCATTTGTAGCCTATCTATGGCTTTGACCTTTAACCTTGTTCAGGCAGCACTTATTTTACTTTGCACTTTATTGGTCGAAATAACATTGTTTGCAGTAATGTGAGAACGACATTGCTGAACAGTTGTACCATTAGATGCACTTCCCCCTACCACTTCCTGCTGCACCCTCCCGCCTGCCTTATCAAAAGGACAAATCAGCTATTGTAAAGGCATGGCAATGTGACCTCTGACCCAGCCTTTGATGTCATCACACCCGCTAATGGGGATGCAATGTATACTGTTGTTTCTAGTCACCAGATAACGAGGCTCTGTCAATGCCAGCTTGTAACATTACTGCTGTCCTGTTTTTCAATGGTGCTTAGGCTGGTTACATGTATATTGTAATAATATATATTGTTACGTTCAGTCTCCTGTTTCTAGTGTAAAAGGCCATTGATAATTCTTTTATTCTTCTCCAACCCTGTGTGAAATTACTGAAATAGTTGTGTGTATATTCATTTGCAGAAAAGTTTACATATTTTGACATGGATGAAAATTAAAACATTTAAACTAACTGAATTTAGTCTTGAAAGTAAGTACAGTAATTATTTTCAATAAATTATGAATCCCTTAATATGTATGTCATTGCTCATTTTATAAATTAGAAAAGAAAATTCATTATACAGTATTCAATAAATATTAATCAGTTTCCATTGTGACTGCTTGTTAAAGGGGCATCACGTGAAAAGTCATAATTTTTTTAATGGATGTATGTGTTGTATGCACTTCCACTTATGTTACCTCGCTATCCCCATATTCATAGTCCGTTCCAAATGTCCAGTTTGACCACTTGAATTGTTCGGGAAA
>JAUMHH010111088.1:0-21371 GCA_032359455.1 Chlamys rubida
TTATTGAACGTGTACAATATCATTTTTATAGCACAGTGTTATAGCACGGTGTATGCCCCGTGTTATATAATAAATAGGTGTATTGTCCACGGAATAAAGGTATCATTGAGCTGAAACAAAGTGGGGTGTTGTATTATTGAGAACCCTACGCTACACATGTTAACCAATTAAAATATTTATTCGTAAAATAAAAATAATTACATTTCTATGAAATTGATACTAGCTTTTATTTATTTTTAATCATTTGAATCGCAGGATACAAATGTACAACTAAAATGACGTCATTAGACTTTTACGGCTTATAAGACAGGACATTTGATGATCATGATACATTGATCTTTGAACAGCACCGTGCATAATTATCTGTTAATTGTCAGCTGCTGTACTATTACCTTTATAAAACGCGGGAAATATTGTTTATAGCAAGCGACAGCGATTGCGCGGACGTTGTAGCATATATGATGTGAATGCCATAGATTCAAAGTACACTGAATTTACTGAAAATATAAATTGATATTTTTACAAAATTGTAAGTGCAATTAATATATTTTTACATTATTGTTTATTTTCGTAAATTCCTTTCATGTAAAATGAAGCTTTATACAGTGTGTATCTTGTTTTTTTAATATAATTTCAAATTAGTGGATTTTGCAACCTTTGACATGCAATTAATTTTCCGTTTTCGCATACCAATGGTCGCCATCCATGCCTCTATTCATAAATATTAGAAATTTTTATAATAATTAAAAATGGATTCTAACCTTTTGAAAGCATGAAGACTGATATTTAATTACAATATATTCCACGTAAATCGTTTAATTTGAAGAAAAACATTCGACAGCTGCAAGAATATGGTCGAAACTGGATGTTGACGTCAATATTTGTGATATAACAGTCTTAAATGGTCATGATTTGGTTCAGCACAACGTTTTACACAACATAACGTTAATGTGTTGAATGAATAAGCACGCATTTGTGGATCGAAAAAAAATGTAACCAGCTGTTTACAGTATGTACGTGTATTGCAAGAAACAATTTACCTTATGTTTTACTGTGCCACCATAAAAGTTGGCAATATCGTCGATCAATAGTGACTTTAAAGCCTTTCACTGCAAAAACTACTAGCTAAAATTTTACATTTAAATCAATGTCATTGGGGAAATTATGAAAACACACAGCACAATCTCCTTTAAGATGTTATGTGGGTCAACAAATGTGATAAATAAACCAATAACATACATATAGATATATTATCGAGGTATGATTGTTGCTTCGTATCTTATCATAGTGACAAAATGATCCTGGATCGTGTTACAATATCAATGGCATGGTTGTGTATGTACATAAACTACAATATTGTTCGTGAATCGTCTCATATCACGGAGGTTGGACATTATGAATTTAATACGTACAATGTAATATTGTGATGTCCAAAATTATCCCCAAAACTTACCTACCTCTTATAAGTAGACAATGTCACATGTGTGTGTAAAACGGAAGCTAGACTCGAGTGCAACATAAACACAAATTTTGAGTACAGTACATGATAAGTAAGCTCTCTGAGTGACAAAAAGATGCAACCCACGACTCAGAGTTGTGCTTTAACTTTTGTTAAATATTACTTGGGATGTTCCCGAGCTTTCTGTTGTGAAACAAATGAAGAATTGATAGGAAATACTTAACATTATTAAACATTACAGATATTACAGATATGCATACAATATCAGCATATTAATTAAATAAACGTTAATGATTACATTATTATTTGGATAAAAATATAAAGAAATTGTTTTGTGGAAAAGTTTACTGACAATAGAAAATTAAAGAAGTATTTGCGCGTTAAATTGAACACTCTGAACACTTTTGTTCAACTATGGGCACCATTTTGTTCTGTGCATTAGTATTTCTGTTTTATGTACGATGCAGATAATTGTATTTGTACATAACGATTGAATATAGTATAACGATAAGCAGAACAATACTTCTTTTTTCCCCATAAGATGTCATACCTTAAAAGGCACCAGACAAAAATTACAAACATGAAGATCATTGAAGTATGTGAACATAAGATAAATATCTTATTCAAAAATTACGATTCATTTCGAAGAACCTTTGAACCCTTTGAAAGAAAAAAAACATATTTCTTTTAATTTGAGTATACTTCAACACCCAAGTCGGCAATTATTATCACCAGTTCAGCTTTTCAAGGTAAGGTCGATTGAGAGGTATTGTTATATTAATGGTATCGATATCTTAACTTTGTTTGTCTCCTATCTGCAGACGTCTGGTGCTCAAGGTTAAGTCTAATTTACCTCGGATGTTTCCATTGCAAGTTCATTCAAGGTTGAGGAATGATCCTCACTGAGTAAACTGCTTGACAAAGGTAGACTATGCAGTGCAGCGATTAGACGATGACCCATGTTTCATCACTGTACACGATATTACACGTATGTGTCGGGTTTTAGTTAACAAATAAATATGGATATTTGGGTAGAGGTTTATCAAAAAATATCAAAATACAAAAGAATGTATGAAACAACATATAAATTTAAACAAACGACTGTGTGTAGGATCAATTCCAAATGTAACGAGTATAAGCTTTAGTCGTACAAAAAGACGTTATGGTCGCCATTATCATCTTTGTCGGACGGTAAATAACCAAGATGTATTAATGGAAACCCAGTCATGTAATAGACAACTTTTGTTTTAAATCAAAGCAGGGATTTATAGAAATAGTTGTGTTCGTTGCTTTTGAGGTTAAATTACAGTTGAGCTGACACTTCGATATTCTCCTGGGGTTTTTAAATACTCATGAAAATAATCCTAATTTACTCACACAATACGTTACTTATATTACGTAGATGCACACCCCATCTGACCTTTACATTGAATAAGAAATCTTAATTTTATAAAAACAAAATTTTATATCTGACATTGTGTTTATGCATTTTTATCCTATCAACTTTGTGAAGAAGTCTCGAGTAATTGGCTAACAAGTTGAATACCATTTATCTAAAATTTGGTGCATTCAATTCGTTACTAGAGTATGTTTGCTACATAATACATAAAATAACGTATTATTCATAAAGGTATTTGGAAGCTTCGTGAATTTGATTTAGCAAACAGTGGTGTGCTGTGGTTGAACTTCATAATTCCTAAAAATGGAAGGTACGACCGAGCTTCGTTTGTAATATATTTAACCTTTTCACCAGAAAAGGATTTTTTTAAATAATATTTTAATAGATAAAATAGTCTTTAACTCCCTGACATATTAAGAACCATAATAAAAAACCTAAACCAGCCTTATTACCATCAATCCATTTTCATTTACGTAGTGTTGTTACTGCCTTTTAACTTTTTAGGCATGTAAGACCGACTTTTTCGTGATAAATAATCCCTCTATGACCTCGAAAAAGACCTTACCCGTGGGTCTTATCGTTTATCAGGAACGACCGCTTTGGTTTTTTTAATAAAGGTTTTCTGATAAGTAAAGTCTGGCGCACCCGTAAATGTTTACACATGTACAGGCCTTGAATTACTTTGCCAGAACGCGTCAAGAGAACGAATATATCACCGGGTTCTCTCTAAGTCATCAACAACCGTATATATATCTGATTTAGTACAGTAAACAAAAACGACAGAAAAGTTCCTTATCAACCACCGTTCATTATCATAGTTAATTCATTCACCCTGAAATATCATAATGAACTGGTCCAACCTTTAAATTGAAAGAGTTCAAATGTGTCTTCAGGGGTGAATGAGATACAAGCTGAATTATTAATTGTGGGCAAAAGATATCGTGATTTAGGTACAAAGACGGAGCCTACTGTCTATTCCAATCAATGAATTAACCTCCTGTCAGGTCATCCCAAGAAAATACAAATAAATCTGATAAAAAGATGCTCATTTAACAAAAACATATCTAATGCGTTTTACATGTTAACAAATTCATATATTTATGCGTAAAATAAAAATAATTACATTTCTATGAAATTGATACTAGCTTTTATTTATTTGCAATCATTTGAATCGCAGGATACAAATGTACAACTAAAATGACGTCATTAGACTTGTACGGCTTATAAGACAGGAAAATTACGATGATCATGATACATTGATCTTTGAACAGCATCGTGCATAATCATATGTTGATTGCCAGCTGCTGTTCTATTTCCTTTATTAAACGCGGGAAATATTGTTTATATCGAGCGACAGCGATTGGGCGGATGTTATAGCATATATGATGTGAATGACATAGATTCAAAGTACACTGAATGACCATTTGAGGTAGGATACTGCAGGAAAACAATTTACCTTATTTTTTACTGTCCCACCCTAAAAGTTGGCAATATCGTCGATCAATAGTAAATTTAACGCATTTCACTGCAAAATCCACTAGCTAAATTTACATTTAAATCAATATAATTGTGGAAATTATGAAAACACACAGCACAATCTCCTTTAAGTTGTTATGTGGGTCAACAAATGTGATAGATATACCAATAACATATATATATAGATATATTATCGACGTATGATTGTTACTTCGTATCTTATCATAGTGACAAGATGATACTGAATCGTGTTACGATATCAATGGCACGGTTGTGTATGTATATCTACGAATAATGAGAATATATACATAAAGTACAATGTTGTTCGTGAATAGTCTCATACCAGTGAGTTTGGACATTATGAATTCAATACGGACAATGTAATACTGCGATGTCCAAAAATATGCCCAAAACTGAACCACCTCTTATAAGTAGACAATGTCACATGTATGTGTTCATTTGACGTCTCATATTGCGCAACTGAAATGCGTATATGGATATATTTCACGAAGATTTTAACCCTCGTAGAACACATAATTTCGTGCGATATACATTGTACGAGTGCAGTCTGAGACGTACGTCATATGACCACACATATATATACATGTGTAGTATTGCTTTTAATACCAACTACACATCATTCTTTATATGCATATTTTATTTTCTCAATCTTGCTCCATTCGATAGAGGTGATGATCTTGAACCGAACAAAACGTGGCAGATAAAACGACGTCGAGGACGGAATTATGACGCAATAAAATGAATCTAAATTTTCGAAATCCATTCTTGTTTCAATTTGTCGATTTGATCAGTACATCACAATAAATTTGTCCCATTCAAAAATAGTTCGGTTACAGCATCCTCGATACTCCAGAGCCCGTTTTCATGAAACCATTCTCCTGCTAAAGCATGGATTCTGTGCTCAAACCAACTTTCTTGTAACTTGCTTAAATCATGAAAAACGACAAAAAAGTCAAATGTAAACATTAAAAACAGTTTTCTGCTTTAAATCTCTTCATTTTTTTCCCAAATAATTGACATAATAGTATTTTCTTATCAATTTATAGTCAGAGCAAGAAATTCGGCTTGAGCACAAACTCCATGCTTGAGCCTGAGAACGGTTTCATAAACACAGGCTCCGGAGTTACGCTCACTGCACAGTATAATACTTTATACTTACTTTCCATGGCCCATGATTCGCTGATTGCGTTCAACAGAAACCCTCGTGTGTCAGGTCCACATGTAGGTGCTATTTCTGGTACGGCACTTCTCCGGCTCAGGTTATACTTTGGCTTTGGCGGTAGAATCATTTTGATGGTGTCCTGCCATAATGTTTTAATGTTGACCTGACGGAGGATGTCCATTACTGTTGAGTAAGTATAAGTAAATAAAACTTATGAAAGGAACTTGTGGAGTACACCATAATAAAAAAACATGCTTCAACATTAATCAATATTTTCACATGGAAATGATACTTAGAACGATACATTTTTCACCATCCCATCCCCAACCCCACCAAACCCTCCATCCCCAACCATCCCCTCAAAAGCTGTCTTCAAGACGATTGCCAATTTCCAACGTTTAATTTTTCTAAAGATATAACGAGATATAAGCTATGAAGTTAAGTGTTTCTTTCAAACGTCCGTTAAACGACTAATTGATTATCAGATTCTCGATTAATAGTTTTAAACTGTGCCTCTTTAGTGTGTACATACCACTTGCATTAGCCGGAATATTGGTGAAATTCGCGTCTGATAAGGAGTCGGAAACCACAGCGAGAACGTTTGGTAGAACGCCGAGCACAGGCTGCATTAAACGGGTAATAGACTCTGTGTCAATATTTTTGAGTGACTCCAGATTCAAGAGCGAAAATATCAAATCCTTTTGATCTCCTATTAAGGTAGACAACATTTTACTCCACGGCAGACGACTCATGATACCGCCAGCATATTCATCTGCGTTTGACGGATCGAGTCCGGCGGTGTCTACCTGTTTTACTTCTTCGATGAATATGCTGAGCAAATTGTATGTCTCATTCTTCAGAAAACTCACTACCCTTTCCGAAGTCCAATCTAAGAGCATGAGAGCAGTTGCAGTATTCAACCCCATGATGTCATCCCATTGTAGTCCCTTAAGTTTCACAAATTCGTGAAGAATGTTGGCTACATCTAGTTCCTTCACAATAACAACTAGAGGGCTTGTTCCATTTGGTGGGTTCTCAACCAGACTCACGTCAATCTTGTTAAGGTCCTGTATTGTAAAGTTTAAAAGGTTTGGAAGATCCTTGGCAATAACTGGTGCCAAAACCTTCCCTATTACTGGATTCAAACCAACCAGGTCAAACACAGGTTTTCCAAAGTTTTCTAAAAGTTTTGTAAGAAATTCACCCCAATCGAACTTTTCCAATACATTGGCTAATGTCGGATGATTGAAGATGAAGAACCCTAAATTTTTCCTGGGTACAAGATTAAATTCTTCCACGAAGAGTTTCAGGACTCCTACAGCGCTCTCTCTGACATACTTTAGGACAAGCGACCCAATTTTGGGAAGGAAAGTCGATTTTAGAATATCGAGATAGTTTATTTCCTTGAGAAGGTCTACATCTGTGATGTTTACTTTGTACAACCCGGCTAGAGCTGTGAGATTAAGTTGGTTTATTTGTCCAATGGTGATACTAACGATTTCTTCAAGGCCATGAAAGAGTTCAGGAACCAACTTGTCCCCAAGAGCTGGATCAAGTCCAATGACCTGGAACCCTGTATGAACGATTCCTTTTACTGATGATAGTTGGTAGAGTTTACCTAACAATTCACTGTAGTTGATTCTTGTTAGCATAGCTGATATTGCTTTGGTTCCATTCAATGTCTCCAATCCAGTCAGATTAATCATGTTAAATTCTTGTACAAGAATACGTATTAATGCTAGGCCGTCCTGTCTCAGGAACGTCCCAGCGCTATGGACAACCAAAGGTAATAGTTTCGCAGCAATACGTGGGTCGAGGCCAACGGCTTTGGTAATATTAGCACCTTCCGCCATCAAGAAGTCTTCAATAACATGACTGTACTCTGTTCGCGCTACCACTCCGTACATCAGTACCGTGTAGTTTCGTGTTGCTACTAGATCCGTTATGTTCACTTTATTTATATTGTTAACCAGACAGTTCACGCCTGTTAAGAAGTCAGGATTGTTCAGCCATGCAGGTAAACTATCTAGGATCCATTTTAACACTGAACTGGCTATCTCGACTCTTAAGTTTGATATCTCGTTCATCACCGGCCCAATGGCAAACGGAATTGGTTCAAGCCTGTGAAGCATGTCTGGGTTGTGCAGAAGTATGTCAGCCACAAGGAGGACGACCTGCGAGTCATTCAAATCCTTAATCAAATCAATAGAAAGTCCGTCTAATTGACCAGCAGCCGGACTGCTGGTCATCAGGAGCAAAGCTCCAATGACTAGAGACACTGCGGCGATCTTCATTGTACTACCAACATGAATCTGCAATGAAACAAACCGATTGTCAATAAAATAATGCATGTAATCGGACAGTATTAGCACTATAAACTTTAATCTATGATAAAATGGGATGAATTTCAATTTAAATCGTTAGACGTATAAAGGTGAAGGATCCCCGTACCACTGCAAAAAACGGTAACTATGCATACGAATCTATTTTCCAGCATAAGGTGCTAGAACGGGATACGAACCCTAACCTAGATTTTGTTACATGTATACTATCCCCTAACCGACAGGGCTACCAAGTCAATGAAACTGTTATAATTATGGCCCAACTGTGGGCACGTTACCGTGTATACGATAGGCCAAAGCGTAGTGGTACAGGGATTCATAAATGGCAACCTTCATCATACAATCAACGCAAATATATCTCTTACCTGAGAAAGGGGTAATTGCTGTCAATTCTACTAATGTTCACTAAGTTTAAGCAAGGAATGTTAATTATTTGACAACAACACGGTAGCTATTACAAACTGTGTAGACTAACTGTGTATAAGCATTATCAAATGTTTATTTCAAAACATTTCATTGACGCAATCAAAAGGATTGCTGAAGATAGCCGAGGACAATCAAAAGGATTATCATCCATTATATCAAACAGCTATGTCTTATAAAATAAAATTGTGAGACGTTTTGATAGACATAAAAGTCGTTTTTTGAAACTTCTGTTAACCTGCTAGATCAATGAAAATAATGCATTAATTGAAATGGAGACATATGTTTACCTTTGCGATGAAAAATACTCTTGCCATGGTTGTTCAAAGCATGGTTATCTTAACGAGTCAACAATACAATTTTTTTTAAATCTTATTTTTGAAAACATTTTCGAAAGTTTACGAGTATATATGTACTTCTCTCTTCATATGATCATTTCATCCGCGATAAAGAGTAGTTTGAATTTTTTTATTTATTTTGCTGGAAACATACACTAAAGCAAATTTGCACTAAGATGATTAGACTAGTATCCGAGGGAATTATATTGAATTCGTTGAAATATCATAACCTTTCTTTGTTTTATGATTGATAAAGCTTAAAACAGTGCCAGCATGTTAAATACACGTTTGACAAATTCAATCATCCAGGTAAAACATCCCTTTATCAAGACACACATATGCAACATCTACACAGCACACACACAAACAAACAAAAACGAGAAAAACAGTTACTGATTTTATGCTGATGAGAATGTCCATTCGGCCGTTCAGGATTCAAATGTTATTTCTAATTTAAAAACCAACTAATAGATAATTCTATCTTAAATAGTTGATAAATTGCAAACGTAGTGGTGTAATCTACGATAAAAGAGAAAACTTGACCGAAAGGTGAAGAAATAGGTCGACGTAAAACGTTTGTGATGAGCAATGTCATTTCATGATTCTGAGTAATTCATGTTTATAACCAATATACTACTGATATGAGATAGCTAAGGCTTTTAGGTATTTTAAATCAATAAGGTAAATGCAATTTAACTTGGTTTTTTTCTGTCACAGAATGTCTTGGGCGACGGCATTAAATCTATGTTTACCTAGTGTCAGCTTTTTAAAGTTAATCTTTTCTAGTCAGTATATATTTGACATTATTATTTGTTTTATGTTAGGTATATTTACATATATGTAACTTAAAAAAACAGGTAGTTATACATATTTATTTTCATTTAACATATTCATATCATTACAGACTTAATTTGTCCAACCATCCTAAATAAGATTATCTCTTTGATTTCAATTTTCCAACATTGAATGCATCGGTGAAAAATGGCAGTTTTGACTGAGAATCATCCGAAACTCCGGAGCCAGATGGACCATTATTTGTTCAAACTAACTCTAGTTAAATTAATTAATTCATTAATCACTTTTGAAAATAGAATATCGCTGAAATTATACACAAATAAGGATATGGTAGTTAATATATTTAAACAAAGAGACTAAGCAACTGAAAACACCTCCATTTGTATAAATTGATATAAAATTCCTATAAACTACAACGTCTACGAAACTTTGTAACAATGATAACATACATACAGAATGTTTACATACAAACTTCTTGTAAAGGATGACGTACAATTTGATATTGATATATATTTAAGTAAATATGTTTAATTTAAAATTGATTAAATGCTTATTTTTGAAATTGTGCTTCAAATGACTTAGCTATTTATAAGTAACCATTCAATAAGGTAAAAATAACATATGATAACTTTGTGAGCTATGTTAATTAGCGGTGGACTTGTGATTACATACGAAAATGCAGATCTCGTGAAATATGAAAAGAGTGTTTTATGTTTGTTCGTGCAATTGATTTATGTTTCTTCGAGTGAATACTATCCTTATCATAATCTATTTTGTCATTAGAAACAAAATATGAAAATATGAAAATATTCACCCCATGAGTTGAATTATAAGAAGTGTTTATTACGTAGCTAGGAACATATTCTTTATTAATACCTCCAATAGACACACGTGTTACTTAACACAAAAGACGCGCCTCAAACCATGTTTCGTCGGACAATTTGATTATGACCTACAATTGTTTGTGTTATCTTAAAAGCAAATGCTGTACTTTCAGTGTTCAATGTTATTTGCAGTATATGTAACACTAGAAATTTTGTTTTCCCACTAAAACTCGATATCTCAAAGGTAAAAGTTGCAATGAATATGATGAAAAAGAAAGCGTTTTAGTAAGGTCTTCAAATGATATGTGCTAACAGTTTAAGGCAAACGTGTGTACATAAACTCCTCAAGAATAAATCATTGAAATGTAAGATGAAAACAAACAATTCTTAAAAATTAAAAATCGTTTTCTTGTTAAATAAGTTGATTTCATAAAATATATCTAAAACATTCGATTATTTCGAAATAGCACGAAACATGAGCAATGTGACTTTACCTTTGTTGCGTCACTAAAGTCGGCGCCACGTGGAAAGAACACCGGTACAAGTTTAGGGTTTGTCCACCGGTGCAGTAGATGAACATGCACGGAGTATTGTACAGGTGCGAATAACAGGTATAAGAAGCCAGGTGTAGGTCAATTGATAGGTGTGCAAAGATGGATGTCCAGAGTTTAAGTTTCGTCCAATGACTCGTGCAGAGGATATAGTATGTGGTGTGATTAGCCTAGCCCACAATCGTATCGCACAACGTCACCAACCAAACAAACAGATAACACCCCGCAACCAATATATAACAAGGCGTCCACACATCTACTCATTGCTTCACATATAGGGTTTCAGACATACTAATACTGGATCTCAATATGAAATATCCTTAATTTGAATTTATAATTTAGTAATAAAAAATAAAAGTTCGAGCTACATATATGATTTATAAATAATACACCATGCTACTAGTAAGCTGACAAGGCACAGCAATAGGTGAAATTAGGTCACATGTCCTTTATCAATCGTTTACACCACAAATACATGCGATACAAATACAGTAATGTTTATCACTTTATCAATAGAAGGCCACTGATAAACGATCAATAACCCGGGCATTTAACCGACTTTTCCACAAAATTTCAAAATACCCATAAACGAACAATCCATCATGATAGTGCATGAATAGATTGCTTAAAAATAAAACGTGTTTTTAATCAGTCTTGATTCGAGTGTATAAAAGCATTCTACCATTCTAAGTGTGCCATAATATTGACTTTTCGAGTTTATATCTATGCTTGTTGTTGTTGTTTTTTTAAAACATGAAAAATAAAAAAAATAATCGAATGTTATTTTAAACATTATTATACCTTTTCTATAAAATACTAATTGCAAGTAAGATTTTAATAAGTTCTTCTCGAGTATGCAATGTAGATAGATATTAGGAAAATTGATACACACGTTACTCATAACAATATCATATTATTTTTGGAAATACGGTATACGAAGCAATCATGAAACCAAGGACAGGTCCAGTTGTAAGAACATGTAATGAAAATAATACGAAAAGAATATCAAATATGACAATGGAAACTCACAAAACATAAAAGATAGGGTTTTTGTACTATCGTATTCTATTTTCCAACAAAAAAAATGGAAACTTTTGAAACCAGTGAATCATAAGAATCAAATGAGTAAAAAACATTGTGATATTGTGTTTATCAATGTAAAATAATGCCTTCATTTTATTTCAACAACTAAAACTAATGACAAAACAAACAATTGAAAGAATTGGTAGTGATATATGAAAAACCTATATTTAAGCCACAGAAAACAATGGCGGTTAACATTTGCACAAAACAATATCCGGGGGTCAAAAAACATAATCAATAACCACATAGTCACTTACAAAAGTAAACAAAAAGACAGCATTACAAGCAGGAAGACACTCAAAATAAAATGAGACGGTGGAACCCATGGAGTTTAAACGAGGAGGCACAAAAAGGGGGAAATGCAGCGAAGGTAATGCGAAACATGTCGGAACTAAGGGAAAGACAACAACAGCATTTAAGACGGCGTCAAAAGTGAAAGAAAGACAATGAGACATGGAACCTGATAACAATTTTATAATACACTGAGCCGAGGAATCAGAAGTTATAGTAAGCGTGGAAATAACAAAGAGAAAAAAATGAAAGGGTCTAAAAGGGCATCAACAGTAATATGGAATGGTACACAGTGGTTTACAGAAGCCCTCTACATTGCACTGTGTATTGCTGTCCTTGCCAAACGGTTTAGGCTAAACTACATCCACGACGCTGTTCGTGTTTTGTAAATTAGAATCGAAAACATAGCAACCGCCCATGATTAAACATGATGAGTCGACTACGCTTCCTTAGAAGATAGCTGATATCAGTGTCGTTACAAAGCATTGTAAGCTTTACCAATTTCCACGTGAATGATTCATCTGATACTTAATTTTTGATTCAGACCTGTTTCGATAAGAAGTCTGAACGTTTATCAAAAGTTTTAAGATACTAAAAGGCTACATTGTAAAATGATGTGTTAATAAATTTCATTTTTGAAGAAAAAAAAAGAGGATTTATTTTTTATTTTTTTTATTTTTATTTTTTTTTCTGACGAACCTGACTAGCCTTTTGTAAAACCGTCATGTAGGTGTTTCGCTGGTTATCTCTCTACACTGTTTGTCCTCACCCGGATATGTGTCGTTCTAGTCTGTACTCGCCAGTCACTCCCTAACTCTCATGTATGGGACAAGACTTAACGGGTGGTGCAGTGCACTTGCCTTTCACCAAGTCGGCCGGGGTTCGATTCCCCGATCGGACGTGAAAAGGTATGGGGTCACCTGCCCGACCACGTGGGTTTTCTCCGGGTTCTCCGATTTCCTCCCTAAGTAAGACCCCCTCCCCCGCGCGCTAACATCCGGGCCAACAAGAGTGATTAGTATAAGTTGTAACAACTTGTTTCATAATTGTTATAAAATAAATAAAGTTAATTTTCATACTTAACGGAGTTAATTGTGTAATTTTTGTACGAATTTATCATATATATTTTACCCCTCTTTATATGATATTTAAGGATTATGTGGAACAAAAATGTAACAATAATAGCAATGTGCGTTTTGAGTTATGACAAGACGCCTTCTCGCTTAGTTTCCACAGGCACCTTGGTCGTAGTGTGCCATGGCAATACAGAAGAATTTGGGAAGCGACACCTTAAATGTTTAGTTTTATAAGTAATTTACCAATGAATCAATCAATCAATCAAACAATAGTTCATTTTAGTGTCACGCATCATTTACATAATAACATATCACAGTTTAGATAGTGACATTTAAAACATTAGAGAACGTTAAATTGTGATGCCCCGCCGAACTTGGCTTATGAGACACTATAAGAATTAATTGTTACATTATGTACATCATACATCAACATTCCATAGATAAGACAATTACTCTTCACAATTAACCCAAAGAGATAAAATTCGATAACTCCCTATAACTTATAATACTCTATGTTTAATCAAATACTTGTACATGTATAATATATATCACTTGTCTTAAATTATCATTGCACATCTTTATAAGTTAAAGGTGGATGTCTGTGTTATAACTTAAGATAAGCATTTACTTCACAATAGCTCAAATGAAATTAAAAATGATAGTTCATACTAAGTTATAATACTCTATGTACAATAATCATAACATGTTGACCAGTTTGTTTGGTTTTTTTTTAAATTAATGGTGTTCACACTTTAAGGTTTCCGTGGCCATACCCGATACATTTGATTTTATCCTGAGGTCTAGGATTACCTCATTGAGAAATGAGATTTGTTTTGTAGATCGTCAGTTCCTGCGTAGAAAATGAGGGTATGAAGTTGAAAGGGGCGAATTACGGTATTTTGCATCCTCGATACTTCATGGGTTACGCTCGTCTTCGCTCTCTGCACCTCTGGAATATGTCATAGCAAAGTTTAAGGCGCAGTGTGCGCCACCTTGTGGATGATACAAGAATACTAGTACATCAAAAGAATCTTGCGGTCGCGTAACGGTGAAGTTGACTGGCTTAGAAGTCGGGTGTCGCTCCTCTGTAATCTTCAAAGGACCGGTATCGGCCTAGCGATTGGTGCTTGTTTTTTTTACCTTTTTACTTACACTGGAGTATCGAGGATGGGTATTTTGTTGACTCGATTTAAGAAACATTGGAGTTACGATCTTCAAAATATTTATTTGGCAGTTACAACTATAAGTATTTCATTTGACAGAAATATTTGGGAAACCCAGTGTATAAGAGTAAGTTATTGCTTCCTCGTTCAAAACTACATTGTAGTTTGTTTGCATGTGTATCACATTTCAAAGAAATTACAAGCTTTAAAATTGGGTGTTCCATCAGTTTTAAGATACTACCGGACAGCGAAGTCGGAAATATTTGGACACCAGATGAAATCGATACAGAATTATATGTACGTACGGGACTGATATAGGTCTAGCGTATATCTTCCAGTGGTTACGCTCTCACGTTCTCTGCACACCTGGATTATGCCATGCCAAACCGCGCCACCTTGTAGATGACATAAGTAGACTAGTTTAATCCTTTGATGTACATACAAAATCGTGCGGCATCGTAAATGTAAAATGCACCGGCTTTGAGGTATTCACATTACATGCATCAGCCTAGCAATTCACATTACATGCATCAGCCTAGCAATTCACATTACATGCATCAGCCTAGCAATTCACATTACAGGTATCAGCCTAGCAATTCACATTACAGGTATCAGCCTAGCAATTCACATTACAGGTATCAGCCTAGCAATTCGACATTTTTTTAAACTGAAGTCAAAACAATAGCTTTGCACGTGTCTTCGAATTTTCCATGACTCATTCCAGGGGTGGCTATAATGTAAATAAGCGTAACCCCTGGTATTCTGAGAATGAGAGTTTAAGTGAATGTCGTTTGTATACATTATGAAGATGTAGATCAAGTTCGATTTTTTTTTTATTTCTTTAAGCTTTACAGCTCATCAATTGTGCATATATACAGTGCAACATAAAGTAAACAAAGATGAATACCATTAACATGTTATCCGTAAAACTAGAAAACAACTTTAGCAAGGTTCTGTCGATATTCCTGGGTGTGAAGTGTACCGTACGTCAAATGCCATAATGTAGGCCGCAGTACATCCATTTGCAGGTAAGATTTTAGGAATTGCAACCTTCTGCATTGTGTCCTATTTTTTTCGGTTAGCGAGAAGTATTTTGTGCAAGGTAAAGGGTTCTAACAAGTTTAGCTACAATATAATCATCTATATACTACTTTATACCACCTACCAGTAGCATGCTAAATCCATTATCATGGGTTGTGAATGTGAGAATACCCAGTAAGAAGTTAAGAACGACTTGAGAACAATTTGAGAATGGAGTTTTCATTTGGGAATGTATTTTATTTTCAAATTAGGACGTCTGCTCGCGCCAGGTGACGTCATGAAACGGAAAAAGTATCCACATAAAGGTGTTCTGCTTAAGAAAATAGCTCGTCATCAACAAATCTTTACATTATTACGAAAAAGTATAATGATTATAATAGCACCTTTTTAAGAGTACATGTGTGTATTGAGAAGCCAATGACAAGAATATTAATTTAAAAATATCTTTCTACATAGTTTTAAAGTTCATGATATTTCTTCACCAAAAAAATGTATTTGTTTACACTTGTCACTGGCCGTGGATCTCGGTTATCATTAGGCCTAAAAGCCGGTAGGAAGATAACGTATTTGGTTAACACTTGTATGACTAGGGAACTATAAAAGGTTGTACAACATTAATGAATGTAGATGATACAAAGTATAGCAGTGATGGTCTATAATTACCACTGTGTTTATTGTGGGATATTTGTTTTTAAGTCTTTTTAAACAGATCCATTCCTTTGAAAAACTATGTATCATGACGCATTTTACAAAATTATCATTGTTTTAATTTCGAATGTTAGAGATAGAACTACATGCAAAAAGAAAACAGCAAATAAATACCATCAAGGAATTATAAATGAACATTAATGGTCGTCAAGTCTATGAAAATAGAAATTAACATACTTTTTAGATTGACAGGACAGGAGAAGTAACTTTAGGGTGGAAAACTCTTCTTGGTACGCTTTATCTTCTACTTGTAAAAGGGCATTACTCTAAGTAAAAATAGAACGCTGAGTAAAACTCTTCTCCTTGATTATAAATGATGTAGTGGTACTCGCTACCTTAAGTGACATTAACATATTTTCTATACATTTCTCAAGCATTCGCTACATTTCGCTGGAAACATTGTATATTTCTAAATGTATTCCTTTTTACAAGGCGCTCTGTCGGAGCTACCTCACGACAACAGCATGAACAGATTGTAATGCGGATATGCTTTTTCCGGTGCATCCGGAATTTCAGACCCATGATTCATATAACACCCAATTGCGATAGCAGGACATTCCAAGGTTGTCTCAATTAGTTATATATCAGATTCTATCTGGTTTATGGGTTCAGCAAGCACTTCCTGTTCTTTCATCTATAAACCGATTAAACTAATGAATTCGAAATGGTGACTGAACCAAAGAAAACAATAGATAAATAACTAAAGACCAAAAAAGCGTGGATTGCAAACATACAATGAATAAAATCTATTCTGAAAAAGCCTTTCTGATTTCTCTTAATTTGTCTCATATCTTCGCCGGGAGGAGGGGTATAATTTATAACTGGTGTAACTTGACCCAATTCTAGTTGTATTACCCATATAATGTTTATCACAATGAGTGTCAAATCGGGAAGAGAAAGCTCCACGTTCCTACCTGCATATTGAAAGTGTCTACATTGTTTCGTAACTACATGTAGCTACTTTATTATCTACAATTCATTTTTGTTCTATATTTAAGGGGGCAAGTTCAATTGATATGTATTATTATTTTTATTATTTATCACGGGTAATATTAGCAGGAAACACTTCCACTTTCGTGCAATTTTAGTTACTCGATCAACACCCGAAACAATCTTAGATATCCTGGTTAATACTTTTTGCTTCGATGCATGTTTTGTTTTACATAGCATTCAATGAATGACTTGATTTATTAATCAAATGACATAACATCCTGGTCGTTGATTTATTAATCAAATGACATAACACCCTGGTCGTATCCTGAATATTACCATCTGTTATCTACTGTGAATCTGTATAGATCACATTTTGCTATTCGTATCACGAAAACAATGTGCATTACACGAATGCAAAGGTACAAAAAACGTTTATTTACACTGATAATTTAGAGCGTTATGTAGGCCTTGCTACACTTATCTCATTAGTAGGTTGTTAATTTACACTGATAATTTAGGAGCGTTATGTAGGCCTTGCTACACTTATCTCATTAGTAGGTTGTTTATTTCGGTTTCTATGTCAGATAATAGATACGAGAAACAGATAAAATGTCTTATGTTCTATCTTCAACTCTGGTGAGCTGCATTGGGTGAAATAACGTGATATTTGATAATGATTAAATATATATTCGTTTACCTCTAGGCACGATCGAGTAGAGGGGAGGAGGGGGGTTGACGATGGCTTCGCTCGTATCACTGAGACAGAAGGGTCCCAATATTTTACGTTATTGCTATATTGGAAAGTGTCTTCTTCCTATTTCAATCTATGTAGTGATGACAGGACACTCTGCATCATCTCCATGGTTGGAAGTACCATATAGTCAGCTGATAGTTTGGTAATGTTAGTTAGTTTAACGGTAGTCGGTAAAGTGTTCAGTATTACTCAGATCCTTTTGTTTGTTTCTTCGTTTTTCCGCAAGGCTGATTCCAATGTTTAGTTAAGATTGTGATGGACATTCGAAGGTTTTCGATAGACTGCCCCATGTCGAATGTCATTATCTCTTTTAAAATGTTCTTGTAATATTTTCGGAATATCTCCAAGATACGCTACCGCGCACCATGAAATGCATGCACCATTAATAACCGATGTTCAAAAGATGAATTCAATACTTCAATGTTTTCTACCTTGGCAAGTTGGATGTTAAAAAAGTAAGAAGGACACCAAAAGTCCGTATAATCTTGTTAGCTAGGAGAACAAAAAACACTAAACAACAATTAAGGAGATGCAAGGAATTTGAGTTCGAAAACATTTATCGGTGATTAATATATATGTTTTATCGTGAGTTATATTATCAGGACACACACACCCTTATGTACAATTGTAGAATGTTATTTATAGGTAGTGTTTCGGATATTATTGTTCCGATGCCAGTTTTTGTTTGCATCGCGGTATTTATCAAAACGGTTGAATCGGTTGGACCAGATTTGTTCGTTTATGAAATAAGGTCGGACCTGGTAATCTGATGCTGCTTTCAGGGGAACCTTGACAAACACTTGCAAGGCCTACATAAACATTTGCAGGTCCGCCAGGATTTATACCCGAAAATGTTATATTCAAAAACAGACAAAATGGTTGAACCGGATACGCGAAAGGGTTGCATTATTCAACTAATGAAAAAAAAGACCCCATATTAATTAACCACATTTCATTCTGACCTGCTCGTGACAACTCTTATCTGTACTTTTATCTGTAGTGTGCGTGAATGTTTGTGTGTTATCTCTTGTTGCTCTTATCACGAAAGTGCAATGGGGTTAAAACGTATGCACAGGTACAAAAAAAGTATTTACGTGCTCTAAACCTACAATACTTATTATGTCAGAGATTAGATACGGAAAGGTATTCAAAAGTTCGTTTGATACTTAACTTACATACTTAAAAGTGTAATAGGTAGTTTTATTTCGGTTTCTAGGTCAAAGATACGATACAGAGAGGTAATTAAAAGTTCAAACATCATCTTTTTAACATTAAATATTTTAACATTTTCAAAAAAGATCAATTAATTGTATATCTCAATTCACGTAAAAATTCATTACCAGACTGTTAAGTTGTCTTTATTGAGAATACCTTTGATACAACATGTTCACCTGCTGGTGGGCGTGACAGCAAAGATTGGAAAAGACAACGACAGATCTAGACAAGAGATATATGTTTAATCATGCCTTGTTTTAAAAAATGCTGATTTCCCCCGATTTGGTTTTCTTGTATATTCATATATTGATGCAAAAATATAAACTCACATACATATAAAGTGATACAAAATATGCCATATGCTTAAATTATATCCATTTCAGTGCAAAATCTGCATATAAATCCGCTATATATATGCTAAGGATTAGCAGAATATAATCACTTAATCAATTGAAATGCGAAATAAAGAAGCGTTTATTTAAAAAAAATGTTTGTCGAAACAGAAAGACAAACAAAGACAATACTTTACTCCACTATTTGGATATTTCTTCTTTTTAGAACTCATCAGTGGTTCAAAAGAACGAAAATCTATGTTCTAAATGTTCCAAAATATACTTTTATCACATAATTATAATGTACTGTGTTATCCAGTGAATACCCATGTCATATTTTTTGCGAATTAACCTATGTAATAAGACCTGTCAGCCCTGTGATTGGTTGTATGTTTCAATTGTGATGTCACGCCTAGGACAAGTACATGACATCACAAACTTATGCACTGGAGTCAAAATGGCGGCTTTTTACATTTCAAATTTGCATGAAAATTGTCATTTTACACGATTAATTGCCACAAATCTTGGATATGTGATAAAAAGGATCTTACACTCGTTTTCATTTCATATGAAATTGATGAAACTCGTCACGAATTTTTCATTTCAGTACGCCAGAGGCTCGCTAAATTAAAATTTGTTTAGACTCGTTTCATAAAACTCATTATGAAATGGAAACTCATGTAAAATCCTATATGTATGTAGAATACAGCGAAATGGAAAGCTGACGATGATGCTGGCGATGTACACAGTGTCAGATTTTTTTTTAGTTTAAATTCAATTTCAATTTTGAGAAACTTCCATTTTACGCGATTTTAATAGAATATCGAAAAATACGCGTAATGGCTTCCCTGATGGTCCCCAAATTAAATGGAACTTGATATTCCGAGTCAAATTGTCAATTATCGCACGGAATTTTCTATGCCGGAATGACTGACATGGTTAAGGTGATGACATTTGTGTATTTTTTCGAGTAAATCATTCAAATTTTATACTGTATTTATCTGATATTTAGACGGCATTATATGTAATTAGCTCATGGAGTTATGTTGATAATCAAACAGCTGTTTGAAATTCTCGTATTTTGTACTTTCTCGTTTACGGAAAGTTCCGACAGTTCCCGATGGATACACGCACTGATTGTAAGGAACGACAACTCTTGGTAGAGATTTTAACAACACCTCAGTGCAGTTTCTATAAAAATCGAATTAGGATTTACATGTCAGCCAGCTATTGTCGTACCATTTGTACATGGGCTCAGTACGCGCTTCATGTATTTACACATCTCGTTTTACATCAAAACAATATATACACAGGTACCTTACAGAACAGTAAGAATATGCTTACACTTGAAACTCGATACTACGAGTAGCTTCCCTTTAACCATCAGCTCCTACGGTTAAAATTATGTGCGAATTTTATTTCATTGAGTTGCTCACGTGCATTAAGTGATGACAAAAGTAAACAACAGCATTTTGGAATAAGGTATCTGGTGACAGGAATTAGTATAACAGTTTCTAATGGTCTGTTTTCCCATCCTTGTTGCATTAACTTGTAAAAAAAAATCCGGTCAAATATGATGGAAATAAAATATCCTTTAAAGTAAATTGACATAGCTGATCAAATGTAGGAACAAAAACGCATGGTTGGGCTTTGGAGGGGGAAATAAAAATTGTGACATTTCCCTTTCGTATTGTGTTAACGTTGGGTATTATTCAATCATAGCTGGTGATTAGTAGTACCCGGAAGTCCACATTCTATGACGTAGTACACATGATTACACAGTTGGCAAGCACCTGCAGAAAATGTCGGATAGGTAAGTATAAATCGAAGTAAAACACTCATGAATTATTATTGAAATATTGAATCTGTACGTTTTCTACTGGAAACATTGTGTGTCATTATGTTGGCCATTTTAACAAACAGAAGAATTGGAACATTTTGATTTCCAAAAGAGATTTGCCCCCCCCCCTCCCCCATTTCATCTA
>JAUMHH010111199.1:0-21367 GCA_032359455.1 Chlamys rubida
ACACAAACCAATGACGTAACAATCAATACCTGCTCACAAGAGAAGATAACTCTGCAATACGAAAAGACGGAATAGGAGTAGGCATATTTGCCATTGGCACGTAAATAGAATGAAGTCGATTTTCGGCGTTATATCTAAGTATTGATGAACTATGGACACAAATACGATATTCTGACTGACTGACCTTGCCAGAGATGCACAATAATGAAGACAATATATCGGTGTGTATTTTTGTATCTAAATCAAAGAAAGGGTATCGATTATATCGCACTGAGATTAGAGATTAATGATATTGTAAGAGTATGCCCTATGTGTGTCATTGTTAATATTCTATCATGTCTAATGATCAAATCATGCTTCAAACACCTGATTGAACAACATATTTTGCTATTATAATATCATAAAAAAAAATGTATTTCATGAATATGATGCTAGCAGTATTAGCAGCACTACTGCTAGAATAACTTTTCGGCTGAAATTCTATTTGAATCATATTATTGAACCAAATATTGCTTTACGAGACTCTTTCGTGAAAAAACAGTTCTGTCCTATATTAAAATGACGGGAAAATATCAATTTAGTTTTGACATCATATTTATGAGGGAAAATATTGTGGTTGTACTGACATGACTTTGGAAAGGAAAGTACACGTGGACGCTTAGTGCTGAAACTAAAGTAAAGACTTCCTATATATTGCATTAGTATACTTCAGCTGAGTAAATGTACACTTAGTGATAAATATAGTATACATTTTTAAATAACTCTGAAGAGCTCAATGTAAGCAAATTTGTGTGTTTTTATGTAAAAAGGGTGCATTTGAATGACACCTAGATTGAAAACTAAATATGTAAATGTATCTGATATACTCGCTTACCTGAACTGGCTTAACGTAAAAAACCTATTTGTTCAAAGAAAACCGATGAGTCAGATTGATGCTAATTGCCTTGATCAATCCGAAGATTTATTTACTACCTGTTCTGATTACCTGTGGCACGTGATACCGGTTAGGACACGACACCTGAGTAAACCTACCTGTCCGTGAGGAGAGTCCCTGACCATGTTCACAATGTACCCCTCAATACCTCCACACATTGTCGCGTCCTGACTCACGCCCTTGTGTAACAATCGTTCGATTGCTATCTCCTCGCTAATCACAGGTATGTAACAATGTCAGGTAAAAAAACAAAACGTGTCAGCTGGGCAGGTGTTTGATCAACCTTCAGTAAACCACATAGGGGTCATTTAAGGAGAATATTTAAATTTCTGAAGTAAGACTTTAGTGAAATATACTACTGCTCATGGGATTTTCTTTTCCGCGTTTCTCACACCGTTCAGCTTTCAAACGTTGCGTGAGTATTAAGGAACACCCTTTACAACTGTGGACAATTGGATATTGTTCTCTGTTACTTGGCATAAAAATGTTTTCAACAAATCTCGCCGTTTCTAACAGTATAGCGTTAAACTGAATGCTAGTCTGTAGAACATGAATAAGAGGGATATTTTTACGCCCGAGCTGACATACAATACAATCTGATCAGGGAGTGATGGACTCACTATATCTGTTAACATGTGTCTGTCTGGTCTATAACCGAACCAACAAAGTCCTCCTTCACATCGGCCATGGTGGAAGTCGACAGTCGTGATATTAATACAAGTTGTAATGCTTATCCGACATCTAATGTGACAGTTACCCCTATTCAGACATGCATACTGCTACTGACTCGAGCAATGAAATTACACATGACTAGATATGCGACCGATAGTTGTAACATATTAGTTTTGTAACGCTTTTTAAAGAAATAAGTTAAAAAAATGATACGCAGGTTTATAGTTACAAATGAATCAATATTAATAAAACTACTATCTCATGATCACATTTGGTATTAATTATTTTGGTCCATTTATTTTCAATATGAAGAGGACTTTATCATCTGCACTTTAGGATAGCATATATGATACACAAGTATATAGTTACAATTGAATCAAAATCAATAAAAAAAATATCATCTCAGTTTTGTTATTAATTACTTTGTTTCTAAAATTTCCAACATGAAGAGGACTCTATCAGCTGAATTTTAGGATAGCATATATGATACATAGTATATAATTACAATTGAATCAAAATTAATAAAACAAATATCAACTCTCTTTTTTATTAATTATTTTGTTCCAATAATTTTCATAAGGAAAAATATTTTATCGGCTGAATTTTAGGATAGCATATATAACATTTTTTTAACCCACCAATAATACTCTGTACCATATTCATCGCCTTTGGTTTGATGTTATATCACTTCCTGTTGCTATCATTTTTAATATGATATTTGTCGGTAATTTTCCATTGGTCGTATACAGTTGGCGTTCCCCATTTTTACATAGATTGACAAGATATACAATTTAACGACCTGCAGATCACAATATAAACTTCAGATTAAACAAAATCAGTTGTATTCGACAAAAAATAATATGATAAGCACCACATTTCTTTATAATTTGTTGAAAAACAAATACCAACACAATGTTCATTTGTAACATTCAATATTTATTATTTCAATCAATAATCTATATCCATTATTTCAATCAATAATCAATATTTACATTTTAAGAACTTACAATTCGAAATATCATATTGAAAAAAAATCACAACAATAAATGATATATTACAACAATAACAACTTAACCAGGAACTAGAATTTTCATAATATAACTAAATGTTTTCAAATAAAATTAAAAGTTCCAAGTTCCTATGTATTAAATAGCACCTGATATAATCATCTGTACGAGTAAATGACCTGCCATATGATGTTAATATCAGCTTTGGTATGTTATACTCCTTAATATAACAATTAAATTCATGAAAAAGTATAACCAGAGGAGTTTGATAAAATAAAACATCATTAAAATCATTTTTAAACCGGGATATTACTATTTCATAATTAATAAATAGACGAATCATCATTTTCTATGTTCTCCAAAATCTAACTAACTTAAAATGCAAAACTGAAATTCCATTAAACAAATCGGTCAAATGATAGGCAAGATCCAATGCTTCGTGATGAAAGACAAATATAAACGATAAACAAAAGAGTCAATCACATTTGGTTCATAAAGCTGAGTCGCTGTGCCGTGACTTAGCAAAGTTCGTGTATGGGTGATATCTCAAATATTGACTAGGGTATACACTGGCCATGGTTGGCGAGGCCTGCAGTGTCGTTTTGTACAGGTGGTTTCGTAAAAGTAGTGCTTGTTCTGCGGATGGGCTTTGCGGAAGTGACATAATCCCACCGTACGGAGAAAATCCGGCGGGAAATATTGACTGAATAGCACCGGCACTTTGCAGTAATCCCATAGGATAGGCTGATTCTGCAAACAAAAGTGATAATAATTAGATAACATTTTAAAGTTGAATAGCTAAATTTGTGTATTTCTTTTAGTATTGCCATGAACTTTTCTATTTTCAAAAATATATCTGTTGTTGTTTTTAATATCATTCTGATACTGATTCTAGTAATATTTTAAAAATATTACAATGTTAAACGAATATGTGATTAATATCTATATGCATTTCAATTTTGCCGTTATCTTAACTCTTAAATCTTGTTCTGTTTGTATCCAACGTGTATTTTAATGAACAGTTATTAAGTTGGACGAATTGATGAAGTTTAAACATACCTCTAGCTAACATTGCCTCTCTGTACTTATAACTCTCCTCCGCTCCTGGCATAGGTAGTGGTGATCGCATGTAATTGTGACCCTGCATCAGGCTCTCCATGGTCTCTCTGTTAACATAAAATACACGTGTTATACTAATTTGCGGTCAACTCTAATTAATTATCATTATTTATTTATGTTGGATTTCAAATATTATTTTTCAACATTCTCTTTTATCATAAATATATAATTATATATATAATTTGCATTAAACATATAAGTAAATATAACAAAAAATAATATGATATTTCAAATGTTTGTTTTTGTTTACCTTTCAACATCTGTAAGTCGACTAGAATCTCTGAATCCTTTGGCAAATGGGTTACTGTCGATTTTCAGTTTGGTTATCTGTAACAGAGAGAACAGTAATCTAATCAGTTATACGCATTTCCCTCGCTTTATAAGTATTTTAATGGGGAAAAATAGTTAATTGTAGTTTAGTAATGTTTTGCTAATTAGGTACATCTTTTCAATTGGAAAAGTTGATAAAAAGAGTTCGCTTCGCTTTATAACTCTTTTAATTTGAAATAAGTTGTCAATTGTAGTTTAGTAATGATTCGCTAATTAGGTACATATTATCAATTGTAGTTTAGTAATGTTTTGCTAATTAAGTACATATTATCAATTGGCAAAATTGATAAAAGAAAATATTCAGTATACCTGCTTATTTAACAATAAAAGGTGTAAAAAATATAAGACATGTTAATTTATGTCTGTTTCGTGTATCAAAGTATTTGCCTGTTGATATATATATGTAACAATTCAAAACCATGAACTGTTCTACCTATTTGATATGTTTGCACTTGTGGTAAGTTTATCATCTTTAACTAAATGCATTGTGTGTGTATCTATAGTGACGTTATGTTTAATCAGAGCTCTGTAAGGACCACACAGCGGTGGTAACCGAATCCACCGACATGGGTAGGATTCTGTGACTGCTCGACCTCGGCAGTGTTACTACGAGACACCGAGTCGTACACCCATCACTGACCCCTGGACGGGTTGTGAGGCAGCCCCATCTCAGGGAAATAATGATAATGGTATAATAGGATACTTATTAAGATATCAAAAGACTACTTGAACGACTCTGTAAGCAGCGTGAAATTGCTTATATTGTAGTCGTCGAGATAGCGGGGTTACAGGGTTGTAATCGGACAGATATTTATGTCTTGCCAAACTTTGGTAGAAAACGTCATTAAAACTGTTCTTTTATCGCTATTTAATGTTGCATGCGTTTGTTGTCTTACTAAATCGGTCTTTGTTGATTTTCGTTAGGAAAGTAAACTGAAGCCGAATTTAAGGTGTATGTATGATTGTGTTTTAGTTAGATAATAATGTGACCTTTGATCTATTGGCTTCAGCACCCTCCCAAACACAAGTCTCCTATCTACTCACCAGCTGATTTTGGTAGGCAGTCACTCCAATGAACACGGTTTCCGTGTAGATGAACGTCCGGTACTCCTCTCCTTCTAGACTTGTGATTGTATTAGGTGTGTCGGCTTTCTTCTTTACTATGTGGATTCGTGGTTGGTACTTATGCATGGAGTTCAAAATCATCTGTTGAAACATAGAAAGGACGCAATAAATTATACTGCTTAAATACGATAATAAAATACCAAAGAAGTTTCATTTTAAGCATGTGTATCTTTCGAAAATGATTCTGTTTGTAAGATTATGACTGAATGAGCATTCTGAAAATTACCTGTCCATTTTTGTCGAGCATGTTGTTTGTCAATTTTATTTTTTCAAAAGACAGCGTCTGTTTCATGAGTTGTTGACCGGTAAATGGACCATCGGGATGAATAGAGAATCGAGTAGGGAGGGGTGGGTCAGCCTTTCCAGCCACCAACCAAGATGACCGATGGTACGCGTATCTGTAACGTTTGTTGTCTAGGGGAACGATGTCCATCATGACAACATATTGAGCGTCTGATTCTAGTCCTGTAAACGACACCCTCAAGGTAGGAAACATACGCCTGCAAAACACAAACAGTATACATGTATAAGAATAAAGTTTTTTTGTTTTTTGTTTTGTTTTTATGTACACTACACCTTATTCGATATAGATTTGTATTCTTTCTAGATTCTATATAATCTACATAATCATATATATATACGGGTTAATATCAAATCGGACAGATCAGATAAAAACATAGTAACGCCCTGCATCTTTTTATGGGACATTTTAACTTTTATGTGTGCTGTTTTGCACGTGTGATGGGTACACTAATGCTTTATTGCGATGCTAGTTGGCCAACTGTTACGGTATTGTGACGAACGCACGTGTATCGGAAACACCCCACACTTATTACCGTGTGATGTAATTCCGCCCAATGTGTCGGTAATGGCCTTGATGAAGTATGATAGAGCCAGCATCATTACGCATTTTTTTCTCTCCCATCACATACTCATTATGTACGTCCCTGTACAGGTTTGACACCTAGGAGTGTTGCTCGTGACGAAGACAAGACAACCCGCAGACAATATATCAGTATCTCTCATTACATTGTTTAATTCACATCTTCGACCTAATATTTTGTTTGCAATGTAACGTCGATTATTTATGAAACTTGTAGACTAAACGCACTATCGTCACGCCTCTAAAGCTGTTAAGTTGAAATATGACCTAAAACAGGCAAAAGTCCCCCTAACCGTGTAGTGGATTTGTAGGAGGCGGAGGTGGGGACATATCATGTCTCGAGCTCGCGTGATCAGACTCCTTTCAATTCGAAATAATTTGTAAATTATGGGCTATCTAACTAGTAGTCATCATACCCAGCAGCAAGGATACAAAATTAACCTCGTTTAGGGTTGCAATGTGTAGATATAAGGCCACATTACACGCTATGCTAACACAGTAAATGAGAAGTTAGCAGCACAAGTATTGGCCTTTGTTTAGTTTCCGGTATCTTATTCACCCTGCTGGCTACGTCTATGTCATTAAGGTCTCAACGCTGACATATCGTACCCGTATATTGAAGGTGAAAAAGAAACATTTAACAGGCCATATAAAACTGCAACAGGTGCGTCCTAGCCGTACACAACTCAACGAACAAAAATACATGTCATTAACAGGGGCATGCCATGTACTTTTTAGCCCGTTTGTAACACTCTTATCTGTATTATTAAAAGTACTGTAAGACCTTTATTTTTTCTATAGTATTAACAATACTGTAACACACCTATCTGGATTTTTACAGTTGCATATCTGTTATCTCTACTGTCTGTAACACACGTATCTCTCCGTGATCTTTATACTCTCCGTTGTTACGCAACAATAGTGTTATTAATACTTCGGATTACAATGACTAAATGAAAATACTTATTAAACAGTTATTTATTGAATCAACAGCGTGAATTCGAACTTCCTGTTTTTCATGTTGAATAATGAGACCATTTGTAAAGAACATTAATTAGTTCTAGCATGTTTTAAAGTGGTGGTCGTGTTATATTACATGTTAAGCACACGTCATCATTCGTTTGTATTTCTTGCTTGGTTGTAATTAATTCCCGGATATTAGTTTTTTAACACAACAATAAATCTAACTTTCATTCGATGGAGAACATTGATGCGCGTTAGATACTATTGTTGGGTGACCCGTTTCCAGCGAGTTAACTAAGGTGCCGGGGGCTATTACAAACACCATTCTATTTAACACAAGGAAATCACTATTTAACTCAAATAAAATCAAAATGTTTCATTTCGAATTACGATTTGACAAATCTTGTTTTTAAAGTTCACACCTATAAAACTATTTCCACTTGACTTGAGCCAGGTAATGATAGGTCTGGGATTAAAGATCGTTACAGTCAGCCCTGGAGGAAGAGTGGTGCCTTTTATATAACACTAACTTAATAGACTTTACTTACTAAAGGAAGGCACTTTCTATGGACCATTGTACACCAGGCGTGTAAGTGAAGGCGCGGGGGAGACTGCTTTTGGCGCTATTAATTGATTTACAGCTCCTATTTACAGGTAATTTAGTTTTGGGATGAAGATCTACAGGTTAGTGATGAAGTTTATAAAATCAAAGACCATCTATGGCGTCTAGATGACGAGCGTAAAATTGTATACTAACGACAATGCTGTGTGAGACTTGGACCAGGTATACTCCCTTAATTCCCTTTTAAGGATTTCTCACGGTGGCCTAGACTACAGATCAGAGTTCCAGCTAGCGTTAATTTGATCAATGTCCATCATCAAAGAAAGTAACGCGATTTCAGATAAATGAAAATTAACCTTTTAACATCGATACTTTGTTTAAATTAGATCAAAGCCAAGGCTAAACACAAGTAATATAAACGGTACCGTTAAAACATGAGAAACATCCAGTCTCTCAGGTTCAGTACGATTAACAATATACATTATAAATAATGATTTCTACCATACTTGCAGAACATGGTTAAGGTTTTTTTGTGAGCAGTAGGTTGCTTTACAAAACCGAAAAAAATGTTTCCATTAAAAGTCAAATATATTTGTAATAAATTTTGAACAAAATAATATGTTTACTCGTTCATTGAAAAGCCAAATTTATAATATAAATAATTGTCATTAAATTGAATAGTTTTCTAGTTAGTTACGTTTCAGAATGATTAATAATAATTAAATAATTTATTAAAAAAAATAAGCAATAAAGTTTTCCCTTTTCCCTTGAAAATCCTAGAAACTGAGGACTTTTAAGAACAGATATTAACATATATGACGTGTTGAATTAACCCCCTATTCATGTATCAAAAGGAAGTAGAAAATGATAATAATCACCTTCCAGTTTTTGTGATGATCATTTCTGTACCAAGTTCGTGAAATTTCTCCCACAATTCTTTGGTTTCCAGTTTACACTTGGTGCTCGGTAGATCTCCTGTGTAAGGCACATCTTCGGGTACCTTAGGGGACAGACCACAGGCCCCGCACGAGCGGCTGCCTTCATCTTCCCCTGGGGAACACACCTCACCTGTTTAAGGAGAAATACGTACATTGTTATGATAAAGTTCTTTACCTTAGAAATGACATTTTTTCGTAAATAGAACAAGTTAAATTAATAAACAAAACAAAACAAAACCCACAAATAAACTAATATTCAAATGGGTGTTTGGAAATACAAGGCTACAACGAAATATATAACAACTAGCAATTTCATTGACAGGAAAAAATATTCATATATAAAATAGATAAGCCGAGAAAAAATATTTTAATAACTAACTTCAGAGAGGAAAATATTTCACTCTGTGTTTGGATATTTTCCTTCATGTGGGCAATTAATAAAACAGAAAGATAAAATACGTATAAAATAAGCTTTATTGATCTTAATTCATAACGAAACAAAACAAGAACACAATTTATTTAAATTACTATTTAGGTTACAGATGCATACACCATATAGATTTTACTGTGTATGACATGCGCTATATGCTAGCTAAAAACATATAAAGAAAAACATTTTAGCTGACGAGACAATATCATTGAAAAGTATTTTACTGAACTGAAAATTATAAATTAATCTAAAACAGTGTGGGCAATAGTGGATGGAAATTAACTGATGTTAGAAGAAAAAATGGGAATAAAAGCATAAGCTATCTTACGTAAAAATGCATTAAGTAATACAACATATATAGTTTACAATATATACAGCGAATATATTAAATGTGGAATATCTAGTCGGATCGTATAAGAAACATCGTAATCCAATTAAAACTATAATATGAATAATTTAATCAAAACACTAGAAAAAATATTACAATGTATCTTCGTACGTCATTATAAAAAAGTATATAGAAATTGAATTAAGTATTGTTTTGTTTAGATAGATCAAATCAGAAATAACATAAACGAAATCCCATTCACCATTAAATAATAACAACATGAACTACAACAACGGCATAATTGATATTAAATCTAGCAGTTGCGACTCAAACATTTAAGACGAAACCTTTACATATCTTTTGGTGTATTCCATGATACCTATCAATTTCATGTCGACAAACCTTACAATATTTATTGTTGTGTCTTATATCGGGATATTACGATACGATACATTGTGCTTTCATATTATAAAGGTAACATAAACGTCGTCCGTGTTTTAAATATTCCGTTAACATATAACATGAAGTAAACGATAATGAATACACTCTATGTTGTAGAAATCTACATAGCATTGAAAGAGAACAAAATCTTACCTGGAGGAGTGTCTGCTTGAGGAGGTGTAGCGAGAACCCTCGGGGGAGAGGGGGACTCGGATGGTCTCTTGGTAGTCTCTCCTAATATAGAAGCAATAGAGAAGGCATTAGCTTTGGGAGATAGATGTTGCTTAGCCTGTAGAAGAATTTTCACGGTCTCTGGAGACTCTGGTGGTGATTCCATAATATCTGTTGTATGGGTATCCAATTCCATCACAAAATGTATTATAGAATACTTAGTTCCTGTACGATATTACATCAACGGTGAAGATTTCAATGTAACAAATAGGAAACTCTTTCCAATGTATATACACTGTTATTCCGTATGTTTCAGCAGTGGCAATGTCAACAATTTGTGTCAAAACAACGCTATCATCGCCAATTTATCTTCAGCACACATTACCTAAACCCGAACGATGTAAAACGCGCTACCATTGGCTAAGATTCGACTTCACTGGGAGCTCGCGGCGTTAAGACCGCCCTCGTAGGCGGAGCTATCACTTTGCAGACACGTGTGTACCGGAGTTTAATTTAATTGGACGCAGGGATCCGAATACCCTAACTGAACACAAAATAGCAGGTTTCTAATCATACAAGGAAGGCCCTGTCAAACTATTCATCTTAGGTGGTCAAAACACATGCGGATTGGTTTTAAATATAGTTCTTTTAGCTGCTTATCCAGCCGATCAATACTGTGTCCATGTTTCCAATTTGAGCTAATCCGTTAAGCACAATTAACTGAATTAAGTCTAATAAAATTTGTTGTTTCAAAATCATTAACTGTTTGCCTTATTTAATTTGATATACAAATATACAGTTTTATAGATATATATGTGTGTGTGTGTGTGTATATGTTTCTTTTTGTTTTGATGCATTCGCCTTTCTATAAGGTACTTCAATCTTTAAACTAAATACTTTAGTAGATAACATTAATA
This sequence comes from Chlamys rubida, assembly GCA_032359455.1. Lineage (NCBI taxonomy): Eukaryota > Metazoa > Mollusca > Bivalvia > Pectinida > Pectinidae > Chlamys > Chlamys rubida. The sequence continues at coordinate 10,821 of JAUMHH010111199.1, forward strand.
TTAATTTACATGAATTTTCTAAAATGTATTTCGCTCTTATTTAATATCAAACAAAAAATTGTTATACGTAATAATGTAATTAAATAATGATTAAAATGTGTCTGGCTGACATGAGAGAAAAAAAGGATATATTATAGTTATGTATATACATATAAAAAGATATCTGTGTTATATAGAATCTGTCAGTCAAAAGATTCGTTTGTCATATAGTACCACTGGTGAAAACCATCTAGACAAAAAATCCATTCGGAGCAATAAATACATGACTTTGTTGAGTTCTGCATCATCAACATGTTTAAAAGGATGCGTTGTATTTTTAGTGGATTTCTATATTAAGTAAAGTTAATAAAGCTTATAGATAGATAAAAAAAATATTATTGTCACACCTAATAAATATCTATTTTATTTAGATAATTAAATCTATCTAAATATTTACTGGATATAGTACAAATATGACACTTCGAGATGAGCTTAATCCTGATCGGGTAATAGATAGTGGCTGACAAGCGATTCTGACAACGACGTTATCGGACCAAGCTCTTGTTTCGCCTCAGGTGAACATGATCATGATATGTCAATTAATTATAGCATTAACCCGCACAACGATTTCTATGCGGAAAGTGAAAGTAGTCATTGAAAGGGTGATGAAGCGAAGCGTCCTACTTTACAATATATATCACCATTTTAATGTCGATGATAGGATTAATAAATATAAACTTATATAATGACTTTAAAACTACCATAGAATTTTCCCTTTATTGTTATGTATCTTTGCTATAAATGTGAACGAGGCAATTACATAAACCTATTTTCTATTTGTATATATCTTGTAAATACTTACTCTGATCAGTGCATGATTGAATTTGTTTATTTCCTTTTGATAATTATGGCATGTGTATATTTAAGACTGTTTGGGATTAGCCTTGAAGTATTTTATTGCTAAAATCTTTATGATAAAAACATAAAATATACTCCATAAACCTATTTCTATTTGCATATATCTTGTAAATACTTACACTGATCAGTGCATGATTGAATTTGTTTATTTCATTTTGATAATAAAGGCATGTGTATATTTAAGACTGTTTGCGATTAGCCTTGAAGTATTTTATTGCTTAAATCTTTATGATAAAAACATAAAATATACTCCATCTGCATTATATTTGTACATGTATGTACATGTATACATGTTATCAGTATGTAATGTTATAGGTATTATATGTAATCAGTTATTTTGTGTAACATTAATATATAATTTATGTTTACTTACGTTCTGATTACATACTTACACAGAGCTTCCTACCTGATCACATTCATTCAATCTGCTATGAAAACATTTTACAGTCACCATCATATCCTGATTTCCTAAAATAGAACGAAAAGTAGTTTCTTAAACATCGTACTGATTGCAAGGAAAATACGAAAAGGATGAAACTGTTGTCATGGTCGATTTTGTTTTAGTTGACAACATTTTTGCTTAATTTGGTGGAATCCTTTTTCAACACACTGTCGGTATTCAAATAGGAGACTAACTACACAACTTCTAGTCAGTATGTGTTTTGAATTCACAGGATTAGATTTATATAAGGCTTTTAAAAAAAGGAGATGAAGATACTTCCCGGTTATCATATTTAACATCAATATATACGAATCATGTTTTGTCCTGGAATAACGGGAATTGAGATAACTACTTGCATTTCATTTATTCTCCAAAACGTGAAGCTAAAAATACCAGCATCCCTGTATTCTGCTTTATATATTGGCATTTACCTACAGTTATGACAATAATGGCCTCCTCGCTACAAAACTCTAGTATAACCGTGACGACTTTTATATCCCAATAGTGACCTTTACTTTTCTCAATTGTAATAATCCAGCCACCCTTGTTTGTGGTTGTCACAGTTGATTCGTTATTCAACAGTCTGTCCTCAGTATCAGAATGCTATTTTGATATATGCGTCCTGTTGACCTAGAGTATACCTAACCAAACCTCGGATCACAAACGCTCCACAACTTCAGAAAATTCTATAGGTTAGGTTTTTTGTTTATGGGAAATCATTTTTGAACTTAAGGAAAATCTCACGTTAAGGACTTGCTTCTTTAACATCACCAATGGTTTCCTGTGGAGTGTTTAAAGTTAAAGATGTCTTTAAATTAATGAACGTTAATGCAATGTGGAAAAGGAGAAATTAATTGATAGATTTACGTCATCATCTTGGCATGAATTTTCATCTATAATATCTGTGTCTACCATAATAAACACTCGTTCACGATGACTTAAATAGTTGGTGACCTACACACTTTCATGGCTGGTGTACCATGTGATTAAGGAATCGCTTGCTTTTTGAAGAACCTAGTTTCCTTTTTAGTTTTTTGTGAGGGGGTCCATGCTGTCTTTTTTACTTTGTTTTGATGTTTCCATTGTTCCTGTTGTCTTTTTTCATAGACTTTGAATTTACGTTCCGACTAAGTATTTCAGAATCTTCCGTAAATAATGACATGTTTAAGGGATTTGGATGAAAATCTCATGAATAATGCAACATGTGGTACAAAAAAAAAAGTAATCTTTCGAATAATTGGTTTCGCCGCCAGTGATGGACGGAGTTTATATTCACCGTCCTTTTGATTTGGCGTCGTTTTAAGCTCCCGTTATTGTATCGATCTTTCAGTCCCGATTATATCCTAGTGTGTTGACACTGTGATTTTCTTTCCATTTTATTTTGATATAAAAGTATCATTTATAGGAATATTGTTATGTATTGTCTAATTACTTTGTGTTGACATATGTAAACAAGTTTTTATCAAATAGTTGTATATTGCTACGTAATTCTTGATTTATCTTATTATTAATTTAATTTCTCTAGCAATGTTATATTTATTTGTAATCAATCAGAAAGGATATATAGTCTACCATCATGTATTGGATATCTGGTTCCAACTACAACACTACGTTCGTAAAACTTGTGTCCGATTCGTTTGTGAAATACGTTCACAATAAAATATGTTTTAATATGTTTAAATCACAACAAATAAACGAAAAAGACGCAGCTTTTGGGTTATTTTTTTATTGCAAAACATTGTGACGTCAGTGCGTCGTGTTAGCATTTAATGTGTTAATCCGTGTTCATGTACGATGAATCTATTCTGATATTAAGAAATAAAATTTTCTGATGTTCACGTTAATAACCTATATAGAAACTATATAGTTGATAATACATTAATAAATTACTTTCATATTTCATTGTTGGTTTATCTTGTTCTGTGTTTAGCGACCTCGCTACAGATAAGGTCACATTAAAACGGTTGTCGAAGGAGATATCGGTCAAAAGTTAGTAAAAGAGAAAAGTAAAGTTAGAGGTATCAAGAGTCAAGAACAGGCGCAGCATATCAAAATCAATATCCTTTAAGTAGACGGCACTGAAGAAAAATCTGGATCTTACAGGGGGTTCCATATCAGTCGCCTAATACGTACATGCAATTAATTATACAGCAGATGTATTCTTTCCCCTAACCTGCTCGGGGTCAGTTCAATATAATGAAGGACAACTTGAAGTTCATTGAAAGATGTAGATTTTGGTAGAAAGTTAACATAAGAGACTAAAACATGAAAACAAATCAAGACAAATTTCAACAGGAAAAAAAGTGCAGCACACACAGGAAACAAGAAAACTAGAAACGTCATTACAATGTGTGATTTATAAACATAATCTATCTACAACAAATGCAAATTACAAATTCATGAAAAATAAAACAGAAATAAATCCACAATCTCTTCTATTAGGACTCATCAGAAAATAATAATTATATTGAAATTAAAACCCTTTATAAAGTTTCAAAATTTGAGCTTTTGGCAACAGTTGACAAACCAGCATCTCATGTAAATAGTGTCGGACCAGATTCCACATACAAGTTTACGGTCAATCTTGAGAACTGATAAAACACCACCAGTCAACCACATTTAGCTGCAACCAGTGTATGACTATCACAAATTACAAATATTTTAGCGCAATATACGTGCAACAAATAATAATTTTAGTTACATAAATCTGATCGTTTTCCCCTCAGTTGATAATTATTTTTTTTTAAAAGATGTCAGATATTTAATACCTAAAACACAAATTATGATGGCTTTGTACCGGTGTTAACATGCACATCAGCATAGTTCAGGTGAAATTGCTTTACCTTATCATAAAATAGCCAACTTTAATTGAATATGTACAACAGTATTACAAACATAGTTAATACAGTCATGAATATATTTTGTAAACAAAAACAAAACAAAAACAAACAAACAAAAACAAAACAGACATCTCATCATAATGCTTCATTCGGTGCTATCAAAATACGTGTTTGGGAACGGTATGGTTTTGACACGCTCAGGTGAGAGGTAGTAGTTTTTCCAGCTCGATCAGTAACAGATATTGGCTGACGAGCGGGTCTGACAACGACGTTATCGGACCAAGCTCTTGTTTCGCCCGAGGTGAACATGATAATGATATGTCAATTATCGGAGTAGTGCAGACAATGCTTTCTACGCGGAAAGTGAAAATAGTAATCGGGAAGGCGACAAAGTGCTCAGTGCACATCGCTCGTTGTCTACGTTACACTATAGGAAACGTGAGGATTTATGACCCAATCTGAGAGGTGTTATCAAGAGAGTGAAACACGAGCGGTATTGTCTAGATACCGTTAAACTAACATATAAATAGATTTAATCATTAAATTCAGTAGGCTTAATTTAAATGAAATACATAGAAAAGGAATTTCTCTAATAGAAGAAAAAGACATTTCTCAAATAGAATTATGTCGACTTTGGCATAAATATAGTCCGTGGATGAAAAAGTTGTATGTAATCCAACTAAACATCTTTGATGATATCATTATCTTCTAAATAATCGTGAAACATGTCACAAAAATATTAAAACAATAACGAAATGACTTAAACTGTTGTGTCATCAAGATTACGATTTTCTTCTCGTGCGTAAGATACAGACAATGCTATAATTTTCTCAAAGAAACAGCATCGCCGGATACCCACGGTCGATAGCGCTACACTGCTGGCCAGTTAGTGTGTAGCGCGTTCCACCGTAGGTATCCGATGACGAAAAACAGTTTCATCGAAATATTTCCAGCTTTTTGTCCATTTTTTTCATTTGCAGATTTCAATTAAACGAGTGAGGTATATAGTATACTAGTATGCATCTACATGAATGCATAATAAAATAGGTTGAATATATATATATTTATTAAATAATATAAATTAGTTCCTGGTATTAATAATTTGCAGGATAGACATGTTTATGAGATTGTGGAGTTGATCCAGTTTGATAACGTACGCGTGTGAGTGTGACAATATCCAGTCCCGCCTCTTTTGTACCCCGAGGAGCTTGATATAACCCACATAATGCTTTATACGCGGAAAATGAAAGTAGCCGTCAATGGAGTCCGGATTAGCATTACAATAGCTGATATCGCGATGTAACCGCTGGTGTTATTTTTTGTACTCAGATACAATTGCGTTAGATTTATGACCTCTGTAATAAAACGGTTTAAAGCTTTTAAGAACCACTATACATACAAATTGTATCTAACTATTTTACACGATGCGGGGAGAGATCAAACGATTGACTAACACCAGAAGTGTGTGAGTCAGGGCTACATCCACTCACAGCTACACAGGTGTGAACGATTTCCCAGATAGTTATTAACATTGTCGCTCGGCTTATTTTAAAGAAGAATTTCCTGTGTTTATTGAAAGATATGTTTAAAGTAACCTACTTTTAAAAAACAAAACAAAAAAACAAAACAAATAAAGAAAAAAGAAAAAAAACATTCTAAAGAAAAAACCCACATACACATATAAATAAATAAAATATATGGAGTTACTTAATTGAGGTTGAATTTGACGGCGATAAATACGCTAATTCACAACTGAGCAAAAGTAAACTGGGAACAAAGAAAAAATATAGAAAGGAAAATCTGGTTATCTACATCTGGTTCGTGTTGGGATCTTGTGATGGCACTGGTAATTAGCAGAATGTGATGATGACGAACTTATTTCGTAAAACTGCAATCACGTGCAAAGTAATGATGTATTCAAAAATACAATATATTAATGTAATTAATTACTGTTACCAGATAGATTGTTTAGTGTTGTTTACACTTGCATAAGTGTTTTTTTTCTGTGAAAATGGAAAAAAGCATTTATATTTATTTACATTATTAAGGTGTGGTTGTTACGAGTATGGTATAGTGAGCGATAGGGTATAAATACAACAATGAACACATGTTACTAAATATAAGCTTGAAATTGATTATTCCCAGATACACATAAATATACTTGTACCTGAGGTCACATCTCAGGCCCAAAGACCTCTAACGACCACTCCGAGGTTCTAAATTTTAGTACCAATATTTTTTTCTATATTTTTATTTCTTATCTTCATCAAAATGTACATATATCAATACCTTTCCCACGTTTTGTTTTATGTATTGTTTGCCGAGCCTTGCCAGTGCACGTATTTCTTATAATGTGACTTATTGTATAAATATTTGGAAATATCGCACCTAGATTGTGTAATAATAAATAAACAATGACGTTATGATATCGACACGCAATAGACCCACTATAGAAACAAACAACTCTATAACAAGTTAACACTAAACAAACGGATCTTTTTTATTCAATTCAACACAAACAAATCTTGATGAGCGCCGACACCTGTCCGATGCGGTTGACACCTGGCATGGCTAACAAGTCCTGAATTCCTACAATGTAACTGAAGGGTTGGATACTGACAGTTCCAAAGAGTACCTATATGCTGGAACGGTCTTACCTGTCCTTCCGCAGGTGTGTAACACGTACGGTACCCGCCAGGTATGGCGAGGTGCGTGTTCCAGGTAGGTCGATGCCCGTGCCACGAGTTCGTTGTCACCCCACGGGTTACCTGTGGCTTGCACCTGTGAAAGATAGCAATCAAAGATGTGCGCGATAGAAAAAAAATGACCCACCCCTACAGGTATGTATCTCGTGGTCTCGTGACAGACCAGTACTTGTTCCAGGCAATACATAGTATAGTCTTTACCACTTAAACCACATGTTGCTCATTGTCATTAGGGTATGTGGTTGGCTGATTTAACAGTGACTAATTAATTAACGTTATTACATTAAAGAAATCATCAAAAATGTAAGATATTCCGTGAGCGATTGGAATCCCGAACGATAGTGGCTTAGCTTTTCTGAATAAAACAGATGGGTGATTGTATGTCGTAAGGGGGTGACTAATACAATTAAATCTGGAAAACAATTAAAGCTGATAAAACGATTTCCGATTACTGAAAAGATTATTAAGTGTTTAAGAAATATAAATTGGTTCTGAATATTGAGGTTCTGAAAACATAAGTTAACAAAAAAAAAAAAAAATCAAAATTGTAATTTTAAATTGAAGTCAAATATTTTAGATTATTATTGTACAGTACATTACTAAGTAAACAGAAACGTTGACATCTTGCCCTACTGTCTGTATCAGATGCGCAAAATCACCAATATAGACTCGGCAGAAGAAACCATTTCATTGAAAAAATGGCCCCTAAAATTGTCTACAGGTTTTCTCTTTCACCTTCGCTTTCTTTTCTCAACTGACCTCCTTATTGTCACCAATGGCTTTGACATATGACCGTGCAACGATCCTAAATTATATTATTGTGTCACGGGCAGATAAATCGTAAACAAATAATGCACATCAGCAAACTACTGACTATTGTATTACAGTCAAAATCTTTGTCCCAATCAAACTATGTCTTGATACAAATTGAAAACGAGAAGCAAGTCAATATTTTGTATTGATACGAATGCATTTATGCCTTGTTTTTTCATCTGTCTGAAACAATATATATATGCAACAAAGATGCTCGATTATTGGATAAGATAAACTACATAACGTATTGCTAATCCGGATGGGGTGGGATGCCTTGCTACAAGTGCGCATGTCCAGACAGGCCAACCGCTTCCGGTATTCCTATAAAAATGATGATTTTTTAACAATATTACAACCCGTAAGGGCGGATTCATGTAGGCGCAAAACCCGTAAACCAACCAACCAACCAACGATATTACAAAAAGGTCATGGAACACTTTACAAATTGTCTTAAATCGGTAACATATCGGTAAATATGCCATCCCATATACTCATTGGTTGGCAATTGTTTCTATCGGGATTTGTGACGTCCTCGCAACAGCTGGCGTGACGTGAAGACAGGCGCAATGTCATGCGCGTTGGCTTACTTATATGTGTGATGCATGCTGCACTTAACAAGTTGTAGTTAGTTTCGAGTAAACAAACGTCTTGATTGTAAGGTGAATATTTTAAATACTAAGCTTAGACATCGATGATGTTCTCTTAAATGAGACCTTTACAGAGTTAACCTTGTTCAAATTACAGACTGAACGTCCTTGCCTAGATAACTTTTTCTTTAAATGACAACTTTTCACCACCCAAAGGCGAATCAGTGAGGTAGCACTATAAAGTCGGCATCAGTTCCGCGCTATCACCAGGAGACAAACACGAACATATCGCAGCCTCCCAAAACACACACGCATGCATCTTGCACACAGGGGAGGCATTTCCTTTGAATATTGTCTTAAATCAAGAACTGCGCTAGTTTGGAAATCTCAGCTTTCGTTGAACCTCAATATAAAAGTTTTTTGCACATGTGCGTAACTTTATAAAATCCAGCAATATATTTTAACTGTGGCTATATGTTCATGTATATACATATATATTTGCATGTGAGGGGGTATATGCGTGATATGTAGGGGTGGGTAGGTATACATCCTTGCTATGTCTGTTTTCATTGTTATCATGTAATTGTAAAGTATGACGAGAGAAAGATATCATAAGTTGCAATAACTTGTGCCTTATCCCTTGTCTAAAATGTTTTGGCAATAAAATATGCTTCATCTTGATTCAGTTGAAGTGTGTCGCATCTGTTTTAATTAAATGTTTGGTTGCTTTTTGTTGTAGTTTTTTTCGGGGGGGGGGGGGGGTGTGCTACAATTACCAAACTATATGAGTATGAGAGAGCGCGCCAATCACTCATGAATTCTTTAACGTTAATTCTGTAAACAATTAACACAAGAATACACAGTACACGGGGATCTCTATAATTTGGGTTATCTTACTGTCTTTATTATTATCATTTAGCGATTTATCATTTTTGAAAAGGTACAAAAAAAGTGCCACACATTGGAATTCTCTACAGAATGTGAACGAAATCAAAAACAAAACACATCTGTTTATTTCCAGTGCGTGAAATCTCGGTATAAAGTGCACGGCGCATTTCAATGAATGGGCGATTCAAATAAATAGTCGTACACACTGATTGAACTGTTTAGGAGAACGTAAGAATCATAGATCTTCTGATCATGAAAGATGCCAAGAAGTTGTTTACAGGAGATGGAGAATTGTCTGTGGGAGGAAGCCATTGTTGTCTATGGCAGATTCACGCCTATGCCGACGGGCATCGCCAAGGCGGGAGATACACAGCGGCGCGCTGGGAAACACGAACTTCGGGAACAATTTTAGTGATCTTCACTTTAACAATAATGTGTAAATCAAAGAAATTATTTATGTTGATTTGACTCGTGACCAACTATGGTCATCACCTCATACACCAGACAAATGGGAAATACTGAGTCTCATATTAAAACATTATTTGCGTTAAACATATTTTAATGTTGAGCCTCAGACACGTTCACAATCGACGCATATTTCTATATTGTTAGAAAGATATGACATATACGTGACCTGATTAATTAAACCGCCAAAAACATGCATGTTTTGATAAGTCCGTCAACACTTCCAACTCTATGTAACTATTGCAGTCAACGTCACACAATCCGGGCCAACGTCGACAAATTGGCGTAAGATCTCCCTAATGTAACTGTTGACGACGTCACTGAAAAAGACCACGTTTTAAACTGTAGTCACCTACGGTGTGAAGTTCAACAAAGTTTTAAATATTTCCATCATTGAGTGATCGATGTCAAGGATGAAACTATAGATAAGATATTTTTTTCAGACTTACATGTATGTACTTACTTTTCCCGTATACCTTTGACGAGGAAATATCGCCCAAAACCCTGCCCCATTATGTCTGACCCTAGTTATATTTTAAGTTGCAAAAGATTGCTCCTTCATGCAATAACCTAGCTTACATACCTGTCCTAATAATAATTAAATAATTTATATAATTTTCATTTCTTTCAGCTTGTCTGGTACATTTATGCGATATTTGGTGCCATATACGTATGCGTAGCACCATTCTATCGTATAAATATGCAAGACCACACACTTGTATTTTTCTAACGAATCAGAAAGCACGAGTTTATTGCGCGGACGAATATATATTCACGAGTGCGCGGAGTGTGTGGTCTTGCTTTTATCACATACCTTCCGTATTTGGTAGAGTTCGATACAAAGATTTTATAAACTTTGATATTTTTTGCAAATACCGGGAACTTTTCAGTTCGCCATGACAAGGGGATT
>JAUMHH010111310.1:3663-19323 GCA_032359455.1 Chlamys rubida
TATCTATCGTTAAACATCACTCTATTTATCTATCGTTAAACATCACTCTATTATCTATCGTTAAACATCACTCTATTTATCTATCGTTAAACATCAGTCGTAGCTTTAAATAAGTAAAAAGGCCATGTGAATAAACTGTGGCTTCAAACGGTGAACTTGTTAATCAGGATGAAAATCAATTATATGAGATGCCATAGAAAAAGATCAAATATCTGTAAATGCGCAAGAACAGATTATCTCTGTTTACAGTTTATAAGATGTTCGGTAATGGTTTAAGGGATGTTCAGTTTTCGATAAAGTAAATGTTCGAGTTATGGTTAACGAGATGTTAATGATAAGGGGATGTTCAAGCTATTGTAAGGAGATGTAAAGGTGATGTTGCATTTTTGGTTAAGGAGGAGTGCTGTTTATGGTTTAGGAGATGTACGGTTAATGGTTTAGTAGTGAGGTTTATGGTTAAGTAGTGAGGTTTATGGTTAAAAATGAGTGCGGTTTACGATAAAGGAGGATTTCGGTTAATTGTTATGGAGGAGTGTGGTTTATGGTGAAGGAGGAGTGTGGTTTATGGTGAAGAAGGAGTGCGGTTTATGGTAAAGAAGGTGTGCGGTTTATTGTTATGGAGGAGTGTGGTTTATGGTGAAGAAGGTGTGCGGTTTATTGTTATGGAGGAGTGCGGTTTATGGTGAAGAAGGTGTGCGGTTTATTGTTATGGAGGAGTGCGGTTTATGGTGAAGAAGTGCGGTTTATTGTTATGGAGTAGTGCGGTTTATGGTAAAGAAGGAGTGCGGTTTATTGTTATGGAGTAGTGCGGTTTATGGTAAAGAAGGTGTGCGGTTTATTGTTATGGATGAGTGCGGTTTATGGTAAAGGAGGAGTGCGGTTTATGGTAAAGAAGGAGTGCGGTTTATTGTTATGGAGGAGTGCGGTTTATGGTAAAGAAGGAGTGCGGTTTACGGTGAAGGAGGAGTGCGGTTTACGGTGAAGGAGGAGTGCGGTTTATGGTTACCTCCTGACGTCGATTGGTTTTCTTTTTATGGAATAAAGAATGAATCTTTTATTTTGTCATTATTTCTTCTGTGGAAGAACCAGCAACTTTTTGAATGTGTTAAAGTCGAACAGTTTCTCAAATATTGATATTTATAATGAGTTCATAACACGAGAATGATTTCGGACCCATATTTTTTGTTTGGTACCTTTAAACGTTTCCTGCTAATATATACATACATGTATAAGCTTTGAAATGACAGAGAGCGTTCAAAATGTCACATATACCCAATGGGTATGTCACTTACTCGGAAAAAACAATTTTTGACGAATTTAAACAAATAAGATATGACTCAAAGACTTTCAAGACTTTGGATTATAAATTCGAAATGACGTTACGTGTATTTACAACACCTTAAATTGAATATTAGCAAGACGCTCTAGAATGTGCAATTTGTTTTTCAATACACACTTAAAAACAGGAGGGGTATCGTCCTTACTACAAACAGGACCGTATGAAGACGGTTCGTTGTGACAACTTATGTACTATGTTTTTGTGTCGTTACCCCGATATCCTAGCCAGACACATTTTGTACCCAATACGACGTTTGACAATGTTTATGGGACACATGGGTACACTAGTGTTACTGTTTAAAGGAACCTTTTATTTTAATCCACACATTTCGGGCGTTGAAAATCCCTCGAGTATGTATCCACTGAATGGGTTTTTTCCCGGTGACTCTGACGTTAATCGTTACGACATCATGAATATAACGGTGATAATTCAGCTTAGGTGAGTGACTCCTCCATGCTGACTTTGTTTAAAATGTCAAAGTAGATTAATTTCGTACGAGTTCATGTCTATAGGAAACTGTGCACTGCCGTCTGAACATGTAGATACACAGATCGAATATGGTTTGGTTTGGTTTGGTTTAATTTTATTAACAGCGAAGGTCATTTAAGGACGTGCCTCCATGTATGTAGTGTATGCGTGCTTGCGTGTGAGTATGCAGGAGACAGGGTATGTTGATGTGCTTAGAATTTCGGTTGCGTCTACCAAAATTCTAACATGAAAAAGTGAGCTACATACACATTCTGAATAAATTATATGATCTAATTATAAATGAACTTCATTAACAATACACACTGTACGCACCACTGTGTGGGTATTGTTACAATACACACTGTACGCACCACTGTGTGGGTATTGTTACAGTACACACTGTACACACCACTGTGTGGGTTTTGTTACAATACCACTGTACACACCACTGTGTGGGTATTGTTACAATGTGGTCGGTACCAAATTATAATTCAATCCCATAGCAGGAATTCAAATCTCCTCGAACAAGTCGTTTTAAATTAAGTATCAGGAAACATTATATACAGAGATTTCAATGCGTGAGTTTAAAACTTGAAAAAACCCAGAGAAATACACAGACGACACAATAATTTGGCAAATAAATAGATCAATTTAATTATCATCAGGCTTTTAAAGAAACTGCATAGTTATACATTGTGCATATAAAATTTAGAATGACCAAATTGACTTTTGCTACCCGCTATAAACAATGAAGATATAATTGAACCTCCATAAATCCCCTATGTAAGCATTCATATAAACTACCATAGATATGAGAATAAAATCACAGGAAAAACACTCGTCATCAAGTTGAGCAGACTATTGAAGGACATGATCAGGGGACACGTTGGCAATACCGTTCTGCTGCAGAAATCTAAACCAACGGCGACTAGTGTTGCTTTCTACAAAAGCAAAGAATATTAAATGAGTCACAATAAAAAACTGTGACAGAACTGGGAAACGCATCACATTTTTCCTTGATCGGATATTCAGTTTTAGGCAAATTTCAATATCTTGAATTCTAAAGTTATCTCCCGTTATCCTAGCATAACGTCGCATCATCATGTGACCTGTCTGTCGTGATTTCCTTGAGCTCCATCAGACTGCCCTTGATGGCCGCGCCGGACTGGTCTGCGCTCTGTATGGAGTCTGTGTCGGAGGTTTCCTGTATAAAGGTGTCCACGGGTGCATCCGTCAGACTGATGTTGGTGATGAGATCCAGTGTCTGCAGACTGTCGTCTGCTCCACGCTTGGCTTTGGCGGTAGGAATGTGCTGATACAGCTGCTGGTCAGTGTCCATTTCCGGTGAAAGTTTGATCAATGATGAATATGGCGACGCATACATTTGACACAATTTCTTACTGTCCTTGTACGCCTTCTTGTGGCAACAGCTTTCACGCTCGTTCTCTACTACCTTCACAATACACGGTAAGTCTAGAGGCAGCTCGAACAGAACGTTACGTCGGTTGGACGCCGTGCTTCCCACAATGCTTTCACAAAGAGAGTGACTTTTCAGCACCATCATTCCTGTGAATATACATGGATTCACAGGGGCTTTTCCGAATAGGAGTCTTACTTTAAGTGGCAAAGTAAAATTAGAAACTATATCCTTCATATGCAATATACATCGACTATCTTTGGACCCTTTCTCATAAATGATATTGAATTTGCCTTTTTGTTTATATGGAATCATGACTTCTTTTCCGTCTTTGTCTAAACATTTTAGATATTGCTCTTCTACTGTCGTCCAGTTTTTACTTTTCTTTTTCATCACACCCGTTTCTGCTGACGTCCGCCATTTTGCGGAGAACGTGCCCTCCACACGAAGGATAGATCCGGCAGAAACTTTTCTCTCCAGATAGCTTTGCTCATCTCCTTCCTGAACTATTCGAATTCCCCTTAATCTCGTTCTTGTGAAGATTTTCTTTGGCATCACACTCGCAACCTCGGCAATGTCCTTACAGCAGCGCGCCCTAGTGAAGTCCGGGGGTACTAGCTCGAACCAACCTGTAACACGAACACACACGTGACAAGGGAGATAATTCCTAGAAAGCTCACCATCAAAATATTTCAGTTCAATAATTAATAGTCATTCTAGTTAACCTCCGTGTGTGACAAGCGATATTTATTCAAGGACCGATGTCGGTACGATTTATAATATATGTAAGATATTTCGTTTGCTATATGAGTTATTTTCTATATTATATGAGGTGTCTTATATATCAGATATCTTACAGTATATGCTTTTTGTTTTTTTTAGATATTTGACAGAAATGAAATAGATATCTTATATACCATGTAACATGTATATAATGAAACATGTTTTATATAGTGTATGAGATATCTAATTTTTTTTTGTCCTTTGATTTCTATATAAGATTTCTTATACAACATGTAAGATATCCTATATAGTATATAAACTATCTTATATATTATATATGATATCTTATGTAATATAGAAAATATGGTTTATGCCATATAAAATATTGTATGCATGTTATAAAGGATATCTTTTATACTTTTATGAAATACATGATCGACATCGCTCCTTGAATAAATAAGTTGGTTTGCCATATAGGTGACATAATAGAATGGAGACATCTGAGATAGCATACCAGCAATCAAGGGACAGAGAAATGTATCTACCAGTATGTATTGAGACAGGGGAGATAATCTACCAGTATGTATTGAGACAGGGGAGATAATCTACCAGTGTGTATTGAGACAGGGGATATAATTTACCAGTGTGTATTGAGACAGGGGATATAATCTACCAGTATTTATTGAGACAGGAGGAGAGATACTCTACCAGTATGTATTGAGACAGGGGAGATAATCTACCAGTATGTATTGACAGGGGAGATAATCTACCAGTATGTATTGAGACAGGGGAGTTAATCTACCAGTATGTATTGAGACAGGGGAGATACTCTACCAGTATGTATCGAGACAGGAGAGATACTCTACCAGTGTGTATTGAGACAGGGGAGATAATATACCAGTATGTATTGACAGGGGAGATAATCTACCAGTATGGATTGAGACAGGGGAGTTAATCTACCAGTGTGTATTGAGACAGGGGAGATACTCTACCAGTACTTATTGAGACAGGGGAGATACTCTACCAGTATGTATTGAGACAGGGGATATACTTTACCAGTATGTATTGAGACAGAAGAGATACTCTACCAGTATGTATTGAGACAGGAGAGATACTCTACCAGTATGTATTGAGACAGGGGAGATAATCTACCAATGTGTATTGAGACAGGGGAGATAATCTACCAGTATGTATTGATACAGGGGAGTTAATCTACCAGTATGTATTGAGACAGGGGAGATGCTCTACCAGTATGTTTTGAGACAGGGGAGTTAATCTACCAGCATATATTGAGACAGGGGAGTTAATCTACCAGTATGTATTGAGACAGGGGAGATAATCTACCAGTATGTATTGAGACAGGGGAGATGCTCTACCAGTATGTATTGAGACAGGGGAGATACTCTACCAGTATGTATTGAGACAGGGGAGATACTCTACCAGTATGTATTGAGACAGGGGAGATAATCTACCAGTATTTATGGAGACAGGGGAGATAATCTACCAGTATGTATAGAGACAGGAGAGATAATCTACCAGTATGTATAGAGACAGGGGAGATAATCTACCAGTATGTATTGAGACAGGGGATATACTCTACCAGTATTTATTGAGACAGGGGATATACTTTACCAGTATTTATTGAGACAGGGAAGATACTTTACCAGTATTTATTGAGACAGGAAAGATAATGTACCAGTATTTATGCAGACAGGAAAGATAATGTACCAGTATTTATGCAGACAGGAAAGATAATCTACCAGTATTTATGGAGACAGAGGAGATAATACAAGTATTTACTGAGACAGGGGTGATTATTTACCAGTATTTATTGTGACAGGAGAGATAATCAACCAGTATTTATGGAAACATGAGAGAGTATTTACCAGTATCTATGGAGAAAGTGGAGATACCCCACAAGTATTTATGGAGACAGGAGATATTATTTACCAGTATTTATGGAGACAGGAAAGATAATGTACCAGTATTTATGGAGACAGAGGAGATAATACAAGTATTTACTGAGACAGGGGTGATTATTTACACCAGTATTTATGGAGACAGGGGAGATAATCTACCAGTATTTATTGAGACAGGGGAGATAATCTGCCAGTATATATGGCGACAAGGGAGATAATCTACCAGTATTTATGGAGATAGAGGAGATATATGTATCATACACAATGTAAATATGTATAAGTAATCTCGGGAAACATGGGATGTGATGTACCATTACCCTGTTGATTCACCTAGTATTGCACCTTTGAGGTAGTTTTAAATGATTTAAAGTTTACCTTAGTTTACATATCTACACTGGCCTAATGGCCTTGCTATATATCCTGCCCTTGTTTTTCACAATCCAATCGAACAGCTTGGTCGCTCTTTAGATGAATGTGCCAGTAAAGGTATTGGATTATCTGATGTATGTAACCACTACTTGTAAAGTTAAATACGGGTCTAGTGGTCAGTGGCCATAGTGATCACATGATAGGGTCGGGACCAAAGACTAAACGTCAATCATTGGAAAGGTATAGTGTTATTTAGCTATATGACGTATTCCAGTTACCATTTCAGTAACCAAAACAATGAGTTTGAGTGAATTGTACTGCAGAGAACTACAGTAGGTTACGACCTGTGGGTATGGGCGTTAAGCTGAGTAAACATTTCAACTGTCAACAGAGGCAAACCACGCGGTTACACTACCTTGGAAATCGTCCGGTATCAAAAGAGTCTGTCCGACCTCGAAGTAAGCTCCGTCCCTGTCTTTATAAATAGTCCGGGCCTTCACCTGTCGTTTGGTGTATTTACTGTGTAACCACACGGGCTGTTCCGAATAAATCTTCAGCCCCGGGTACAAATTTCCCTTCCCTGGGGCCTCGGAAAACCGACACACCCTCTGGAGGTTTCCAGACTCCTCCGTCAGTTGTCCGAGATTATACGTCCTATCGCTCCAAATGATTTCGGGAGGGGGCAAGTTGTCGGTAGGTGGGGCGGTCGGATCCTCGTCCTGTGGGGCAGGGGGGTCAACAGTGGGATCCCCCTCCTCGTAGACCGGTTCATCTGTGTCTGGGTTAACGTTAGTGGTGTTCTCGATTGTGTGGTCGTCCAGATTCGTATCTATGGCAGCCTCGGCCATGTCGGAGCACGTGCGGGAGTTAGGTAGACATCGGAACTGTTTTTATATCAGAATATAATAATGGAGGTCTCTCTATAACTATCCAAACCTGAACTACCACAAACCATGTCTGACGTTCTCATCGATCTCCGTTGTATAAATAGAACATTGTTAACATTGTACTGGCAAGACCGGTTTTCTACGGCGGTGTCACGCTCCGGTGACTCGAGCGGTATAAGCTTTAATATGTCTGTACAGGTAACAGGTCAGAATATTACCTGTAGACGTATTACGTCTGATGACGTAACAGAGCAGTCACAGGTATACGCCTTATTGAGGGCGGTAAAACAGTCAGGCCAGTTTTACTTTAGGTGTTTATTCTATTTTAGTTAAATTTATTAAATGTTTTGTGTTAGGACACGGACTTAGATAATCTAATTCCGTGGTTAGGATAAAAATTAAAATATGTATTTCTGAATTGTTTAAGTTATTAAAAAAGTTGGTGTGTGTACCTCAAGAATTTGTAAATATTTTACCTAGTTACGTATTAGGTGTGAAACAGATAGTATAGTTCAAAAGTTACTTTACACATCGCTTAAAGGGACAATTTAGTGGGAAAAAATTATATAACCTTGCCACAAAATTCTTCATGATTACAAAATAGTTTGATAGTCCTTATGAAAAATTCATGTCGAGAAATTGACAAGAGACAATGTTTTCTTGACGGTTTTAATCCGTAATGGAGAAATCCTTAATTGTACAGTCTTACGTTTTAGCGGCAGCTGTCTGTGAATTTGTAGCTAACAAAAATATCTTTCCAGCCGAGGGAGAAGGTAACTTCTCGCGTTATTCACCTAGCCTCTTTTGAATTAAAATCATCTTCCAACAGCATCTCAATCATCGTTATAAAGGAGTGATCTATTTTACGTTTAAACCTATTGATATCGTACTTTCTGCGGTTTGAAATCACCCTGCGGCACCCTCTCAGCTCTAATTGAACCTGTTCGTTTTTACTCAAATCCAAATGTGAACAGAAATATCTGATTAGAGGTATATATTATGATACTTATCATTCTTACTTGCGATATACTGTGTAAACTCACTTATAACTGACACTATGTTATTTTACTTCTCACTGAAAGGCCCGGATATTGCGCTATTTCAGTCGCTATAGCTATTTTTATCACCGGCTTTCCAAAAGATGAATCTGACCACCCTGGACGTTGGATTCAGGTCATGTCATTATCAACTACGTATATTTTCGTTAGGAGATATTTATTTTCAGTATCGATTCTATTTTCAGGTTGTCATTTGACTAAATAGCCCCTTTAACAATATTATGTCACGGGATTTTAAGCACGTATCTACATTATGTACAGATGGTCGGTAAACTATCTAATTTTAATCCATCATTCGGCAGTGTTCTACCGATGACCACAATTTCTGAAAGTAATTAAGGAATGTATATCATAATCTTCCTGAAAGAATATAATGTTATTCTTTTACTAAAACCAATTTAGATTCCAGCCCGTATGGGATGATAACCTGTCTATGGGATATGGCTAACATTAACTATGAGCTTGCTGTCAAATCCCGATCCGTCGATTTCATGGGGTTTTATATGATTGTTGCTTTTATTGGATGAAATATTGCTTCGACTAAATCTTGAAACAAAAGGCGTTCGTAATTAGGGAAGTGAAGCTGCTTATCTCCCTTTAGCTTCCAGACGTTAGATACAGTGTGGTGTGGGAACGAGTTTGAATCAATGTAGTTTGTATATACATGAGTTTAATAGTGAATTTTCATTCTAATGTGGTGAAAATGTAATAAGAAATTAGGAAGAAGTCGTTCGAAATTGTTTACGGACGAACGTCTGCAAGCTCACCTTAATAAAATAGTCCGTCTTTTCTAACGTTATACGGAAACCTGCTTTGAGAGGCAGTTTTTCTTCATACTAAACAATCTGTATTGAGAAACACGTTTCTCCGCAGATAAGTAAACACTTATCTCCGCAGATAAATAAAGACAAAAATGGTGAGATTGTTTCTGTTGTCAATATGAATAGATTCTGTCTATAAGATCACCTCTCCCCTCGATAGGTCGTGTCATTAGATTAATTGGTTTCTCAAAAAATGTAACAGTATGAAATTTGTGTGCAGTTGATGTATCATTTTCATCACTTTTCGCTTTTATATATTCATCGACACCATGCGCTATTCCATTGTTTTCTGTGATAGATAGGAATTAATTTTGTTTACAGAAACATGTAACAAGAAATTGTGCGAGGAATGTTAGATAAAATTTCGAGTGTGGGTGTCATGTTGCCTATAATCAAACACGATATCAAAACAACGTACACATTGGAATTGACGTTATTTTTTCCAATTTATTTCATGTTCACAAAACAAAATACATAATATATACTATATGTTATAAATAACCTCTTTACTGCCATGTTCCTCCTAACCATATATCAATACATATATTGCACTTCAAGATTCAGAACATTTTCCTGATAAAACAAATAAAAAATAAAGTACCGGAAGTACTAACTCGGCCCGAACGTACACGAGGCCCCGGATGTTCACTTCGTTAATTAAAATACGCTTACTCAATCACGTTTCCTTCTGATTTCGAAATTATTGTTAATACTTACAGATGTTGATATTAAAAATTATATCTGGGAACAATTTACGTCCTACTTTATACCCATTTTAATATTTCTACAGCGAATATCGGTTTGATACTTCAAATCACCGTTCTATAAAGTAGCCGGAGCTCTTAACTGCAAGGCCGTGTACATAATGGAATGAGGAGCAAAGAAACGGACCTCATGGTCATGGAATGTTGATGAATTAACAAAACATGGAATGAATAAAAAAAAACAAGATTTAACTCGTACATGTTTAGAAAAGGACCGCTTTCAAGGAATGGACTAGTGTACAACATACATTGTAGAGCGATCTTAAAAACGGACCCAGCATTTAATAACAGGGACATGTTTTTTATTTGTGGATTTCAATTATCATCAAAATTATTTAAACACAATTAGTATCAACTTTGGTCCTTATTTTACTGATAAAAATATCACCCAATAAATATCTATATAATTTGTATCTTCAATATCAAGAAAATGGAATGTGTTAGAGAAGGAATAATTAATAATAAATAAGTTATATAGTAATGCACTGAAGGTCATAATAAAACTGTATCGGACATGATAGCACAGACCGGGTCAAATGACGTCATGTCGACAGAAAATACGCTTCTCGTTTACGGTAAAATCCGCCGACATTCTCGATTTTCCCCTTACCGATCAGCTGCATTTTTTCGTTACAAGGGGGATAACTCTAATTATTAAAAAATAGTGCGTCAAGTTTTAATAAATAGATGAGAAAATGGACAGGCACCTTGTCTGAGTGAGTATTAGGAATATAAATAAACAAATAGATAACAAAATGAGCAAAATAAAAATAACAAACAAAAAAACACGTAAACTAACAGTTATAAGTATACGGATGACATAAACCCACAGAGTCATAAGGCAAATATATCTTAAATACAAAATCAGACAAGTCCATGGCTGTATATATAAAGTTGGCTTGTCCGGCAGTGGGTACCGCATTATTACACAAATATCATGACTAGGTCGTATGCATTGAGATTCCAATATTAAAATAAGAACAGTACATAAGCTTTCATACCCAAAAATAGTGTATTTTCCACAGACATTGTACATACGGGATTTCCCTAGCACTTAGGTGAGAAACCACCTCTGTTCAGAGTTTAGCAGACACTGCCCTAACTAGACGTGACCCATGAACGTTCTTGTAAGGCCCAATAACGTTGCCAACTCGTAAATAAATAAGCTTCATGGATAAGACAATACGTTTTAATAAATATATATACATAAGGTGAACTTCCATATAATTGATATCACAACACACACACAGCTGTTTATAAGCCGGGTGTAATCATTTTATAGTAAAAGTACAATTACATTTTTATATCATTATAATTTTGAAAAGCCTAAAATCAACATCTACTTTTATCAATAAAAACGAAACTAAAATAGCATATATATCTCAAAGAACGTGAAATAATTTAATAAGACGTGTGTCTGAAAATAATTTAATGTGGCATTGTCGAAGTTCCACTCAAAGTCGTAAGTCTGACTCAGCATTGTCTTAGTTCCACTAGAAGTCGTAAGTCTGACTTAGCCTTGTCTTAGTTCCACTAGAAATCTAAGTCTGACTCAGCATTGTCTTAGTTCCACTAGAAATCGTAAGTCTGACTCAGCATTGTCTTAGTTCCACTAGAAGTCGTTATTGTGACTCAGCCTTGTCTTAGTTCCACTAGAAGTCGTAAGTCTGACTCAGCATTGTCTTAGTTCCACTAGAAGTCGTAAATGTGACTCAGCCTTGTCTTAGTTCCACTAGAAGTCGTTAGTCTGACTAAGCCTTGTCTTAGTTCCACTAGAAGTCGTAAGTCTGACTCAGAATTGTCTTAGTTCCACTAGAAGTCGTAAGTGTGACTCAGTCTTGTCTTAGTTCCACTAGAAGTCGCTATTGTGACTAAGCCTTGTCCTAGTTCCACTCAAAAGTTGTAAGTGTGACTCAGCCTTGTCTTAGTTCCACTAGAAGTCGTTAGTCTGACTAAGCCTAGTCTTAGTTCCACTAGAAGTCGTTAGTCTGACTTGGCGTTCGTATAAGTCTACTAGAAGTCGATAGTCTGACTTAGCCTTGTCTTAGTTCCACTAGAAGTCGTTAGTCTGACTTGGCGGTCGTATAAGTCTACTAGCAGTCGTTAGTCTGACTTGGCGTTCGTATAAGTCCACTAGAAGTCGTTAGTCTGACTTATCATGTCGGACATAGTCTAGTGCAGTTAGACTAGATATGTGTAAAGCTAACTAGATCTTCCTCGATCTGGTCACAAGCTCACTTATTTAATCTCACTAAATGGTCCTGATTCTGGCTGAAAGCGACCCACTGCATGTATTGAGTGTAGCTTTTGGACATTGCCGTTTCTGGGGTGGACAAACTTTCTCCAAGATACACTTGATACTTTCGGTACTATCTTTATCAATCCTAGAATAGCTACTACTGTATCTTGTGTCAGATTTACCTCAACAGTTATACCTAAGTACGATAAGTTATCTACCATTCTACATAAATGTTAAAATTGACATAACGCCTGAGATCTAATCAACATCATGGACAAAAAATTGCACTAATCCACAAAATAAATTAACCAGTCAAAAATTAAACCAATAACATACTTATACACGTCCGTTATAATTAACAATCCGGTCTCTCTTCAAAAAACATGATATAGCATTGTTGTCTCTCAACATTTTTCTTTAAATATACGTCTTTTTTTATAGTTTAACTTTCAAACTTATATATACAGCTCGGATAATGAAACTCGCACATACTGCACAAACAATAAGTATATATACAGACTTCATAGACCATATCTCTCAGGACACCTAGAAACAAATCACAGGAGTTATCTACCCTTGTGCTCCTCATTTACATCATGTATAATAGGCAAACTGTATTCTCACTTACGCGAGATACACATAAATATTCATACCACATTGAGCCAGAAAGAAAACATATTTTACAATGATCCCGCGAATCACAAGCGATTATCGTCATCTCTTCTCTAATGTCATGATATGAATAGATTCATTTTCTTGTGGGCGATAAAAGTCAAAATATTGTTCCGTCTTTTGTTCTTATATTATGTAAAAATCTCCAATTTCTCTCTACTACTAGCAACTTAAGAAAGACATTATGACCGTAGATAGAAAAATAGAACAAGGAATATTCCACAAGTATTCTTGTAGTTTGTTCAATAAGAATTGAAATGTCTCCAGGGTACCGGGCATTGCCGATATTCTCCGGAAACATCCGAACACTACCATGAGGGAATACTCCTAAATAACATAATCACAATCTGGAGAAAAATAAAGCGAGGTATATGTTTATAAAATAACACTTCAGTAGATCATATTTATATACTCTTCAAAATATCGACGTTACCAAGGCATTCAAGTGTTTTCAAAATAAAAAAAAGAATCCTGCTGCAGTTTAAAATAGAGTGATGTTTGTCCGTTAATTCTGCTGCAGAAGCAGCTGCTCAAGCTCGTCTGCTGATCGATAGAGGAAGGCGGCCGACTCCCTGTAGCCGGCTATCAGCTGTTTTATCGTCGCCACTTCACTGGCACTGAGCTGGTTCTTGGAAGCTTGCTTCTTCATACTTAGGTCTGTTGGGCCTGTGAATACAAAGTTAGCAGGTTAATTACAAATTGTCGTCCCTGTCTCAAAACACAACATGCACAAATCAACCACGAAAATAAGGTAATTCTTAATCGTGTTTACTATTACTATTATCCAGAAACAGAACTTAGGTGATCGTTTTATTTTATACAGGTGTACACCTTGCATTATCTGAAACATTAACTTAAATACCAATACAACCCCTCTCCGTCGTCCTCCTTTTTGACCTTAGCTACCAGCAGACGTAACCATGAAACCCCAAATATATCATGAAATCTGCGTTTGAACGTTTAGAAGTATTGGTTACCGATTTTTTTTTTTACCAATATTATACATAGTATACACAATAAAATTCACAGTGAAGAACTAGCAGGTGTAGGGATTTTGAACAGCCCAATCGAACGCCAAAATAGCAACATGAAAAACACAATAAAGAGATTATAAAAGACAACTTACACGTACCGTTTTGAACCGAGGCTGGTGCTATGGGGCTATGTTGCAAGACTGGTGGATGGTGATGTGCCGGATGTTGATAACCTGGCGGAAATCCGGGACGAAAAATTCCATTTCCGTTTGTAAAAAAAGGTGGGTGGAACTCCGGGGGTGGTCTGAAGGCAGGCGGTGGCTGGTGGCGCATGAAATCATTTGTTGATGGAGGATGACGTTCTATCTGAGAAGCAGGCGGAGCCTGGGGCGAGGCCCTGGATGGGGGCTGGGAGTGAGGGGAGGGCGTGGCCTGCTGCGGGGGCTGAGGCTGAGGCTGGACCACGGCAGGCTGTACAACAGGCTGGGCTGTCGTCGGATTGGTCGTGGTGAGCACGGTTGTCATAGAACCAGCCTGAAACGAGGAAGAAAGCGTTATAGAGGGTACTAATGACAACAGTGACGTCATAGATTAATTATGCGCCAGTAATCTATGTCCACATATATTCTAATAAATATTGGTACATTCTTATAGATTTGTTATGTGACGGTAACAATTCGTCGTTTGTGCTTTCTGTAGTTTGGTTCTTGACCAAAAGAACTTCTGATTCCATACCGTAGTCCTCATCAGCGATTCTACATAACTGTAAACATAAATATCACACTGAACTAAAGGTCAGACAAACATTCACACAGAATCATATCCGGTAACGTTGTTGCCTGACAAACATTGGCAGTGAGCCACATCCGGTAACGTTGTGGTTAGAACAACATTGACAGTGAGCCACATCCGGTAACGTTGTGGTCAGACCAACATTGGCAGTGAGCCACATCCGGTAACGTTGTGGCCAAATCAACAATGACAGTGCGCCACATCCGGTAACGTTGTAGTTAGAACAACATTGACAGTGAACCACATCCGGTAACGTTGTGGTCAGACCAACATTGGTAGTGAACCACATCCGGTAACGTTGTGGTCAGACCAAAATTGGTAGTGAACCACATCCGGTAACGTTGTGGTCAGACCAACATTGGTAGTGAACCACATCCGGTAACATTGTGGCCAAATCAACATTGACAGTGACCCACATCCGGTAACGTTGTGGTAAGATAAACATTGACAAAGAACCACATTCGGTAACATTGTGGTCAGAATAACATTGACACATAACCACATCCGTTAACATTGTGGTCAGACCAAAATTGACCGTGAGCTACATTCGGTAACGTTGTGGTCAGACCAACATTGAGAGTGAGCCACATCCGGTAACGTTGTGGTTAGACCAACATTGACACAGAACCACATCCGGTAACGTTGTGTTCAGACCAACATTGACACGGAACCACATCCGTTTACGTAGTGATCAGACCAACAAGAACATTGAACTTAATCAATCTAGTTGTATGACAGTTCTCACCGGAAGTGGCTCCAGCCCCATTCTCATTCTTTTGGCGTTTTGACTCTCGTTCTCGCACGCCTGCGCCAGGTAGCTTTCGGCAGTGGCTGATGTCAGATGTGGGGGCGTGGGTCGGATCTGCTGTGGAATACAGAACACGACGTGAGACACATATTTGAACTATGGTGTTTAAAGATATATTTAAGAACATCCAAGCTAGTATGATTTAAATTGGGATCGGTTTGGGTCATCAAAGAATATAGAACAGTTGCTGGTTCCATCATAAGGATTTTGATATTGGAGACCTGACATCATAACAAACAAATGAGCTTTACTTTGTTACTGGAAACTGAGCCTGGTGATCTTTGTTGACTTGTGTAATTAACAATGCCCTATACACTCACCCCTTATATTGTGTGACTTGTGTAATTAACAATGCCCTATACACTCACCCCTTATATTGTGTGACTTGTGTAATTAACAATGCCCTATAC